>BOPN01003928.1:95000-105000 GCA_017312705.2 Penaeus japonicus | reverse complement strand
TCCTCTTGCAGCTTCTGAACTCCCTTTTCTTCCCAACGTTTGCTTTCTATAGGGAACGACTCTCTCTCTCTCTCTCTCTCTCTCTCTCTCTCTCTCTCTCTCTCTCTCTCCTAATCAATAAAACACCCTTTTCTGCCTAATGTTTCTTTTCCACACGTCTAGGCGTTCCTTACATCGTCCTAAATATCCGTTTCGCAATCCTTGTCCTTCTCCTCACCCACTACTCCGCTCATCTACTTAACTCTCCCATTATTTCTTACGTTTGCTTTCTACACGTCTCTTTGGACAACGGCTCGTTATCTCCTCCTAATTATTAGTTTCCTATCTCCCTTTCCTTTCTCCTTCTCCTCTCTTCCCCTAGTCTTTATATCTTTTCTACAGGTCTCCACGAACTCTGAGGGCGACAACGAGGACAAGGTGGAGACGCTGAGGGCTGTCGTCGGGATGGAACGTCTGTCACCCCGAAATTTTTCCGAATCACTTTTTATAATGGATTATTTTCCTCTTGTAACTGATCTGCTATCGTTTTCTTTTTTTTTATCTATTCTGCTATATCTAACTCTACGGTAATCCTACACCCCCAAACCTCACGAAGGAGATACACGAATCCAGTAAACATAGCGCGCCCATTTTTTACAGCTTGTGTCTACCGCAGCAGAAAGTTACAGCGTGGGATAATGACATTAGACCCATTCGTGACTCAACTCAGGTAGTGCAAGAGGACACCAGCCAGAATTCCCACTATACGCAACCCGAGCTAGTCTAATGTTTGGACACCGGTCATAATGGCACAATACAACCGTTACAGAGTATGTGTTCATTGCGGCCCGGATGACCACACTGAACACAATAACCGCAGAAAAGGGCAGAGTGAATTTGTACGGTCATCATGATTTTTAACAGTGTTGGTCGCTCCAGGTTCATACGATAACAAAATAATTAAGTTAATATTGATTTCGTATTATTAAGTGCTCCCCCTCTCTCTTTCATTCCCTCTCCTTCCCCTTCTATTCCCCTTCCCACTCTCCCTCTTCCTTCTCCCCCTCCTCTCCCTCTCTCTCCTCTTCTCCTCCCCACTCTCTCTCCTTTTACCCCTCTCAACCACACACACACACAAACACACACACACACCGCACTTATCACACACTACCCTTTCAAAAGAAAAAAAATCCATTCACCCAAATTCCACACTCTAAGACCCGAAAACCCTGATTTAAATCACTCCCCCCCCCCCCCAAGACCCCTGACACCAGCATCCATCAACGGTATTCCATCCTCTTGTAATTGCCATCCAACCCTGACTTTATCTCTTAATAACCGCCATACGAGAGAAGGAAGAGTCAAAGGTGAGAAGTAAAGGAGGAGGAGGTGGGTGTGGGGGTGGAGGAGGGGGGTTGGTAGGTGGAAGCGTAAACAACAAGAAAGACACGTTGAGCATCTGGTTGGAATTACCTCATCGAAGTAGTTAACACCCTGTCGCCATTACCCATTAACTACAGAACCACCGATAAGAGTAATTATCGGTTAATTACATGTTACGTTTGGGATACTTAATCATATGATGTTCTCTCTGTTATTTAGAATACATTATGATAAGTATCTGATGCCTTTTTTATATCAACAGGTAAACGATATTATTCTAAGATTTAAAAACAAAAACGTAAATGCATGGTGTATATGTATATTAACCAGATATCATAAGCCTATCAGGAGGAAAGACATTTAAAGGCCTTCTTGCTAAAATAAATAAATAAATAAATAAATAAATAATAAATAAATAACCCCAAAAATAAAAAAAGAGATTACTGCTTTTTGATAAACTCGAACTCCCCGGTTCTGTCTTCTGCCTTAACCCACCAGTTTTTATAAGCACAATGGAGGGCCAAGGAGAGACTACCGCAGGTAATAATCATCCGCGTAATGCTTTATTATAACCACTGCTTCGGCCCCGTTACTTTCCCTTTCATAATGGCGGTCACAATTATCTTCAAGGCACTACGTTCAAACGGACCGGACCCTCTCTTCTCCCTTGCTGCGCCTTCTCCCTTCTCCCTTCTCTCTCTCTCTCTCTCTCTCTCTCTCTCTCTCTCTCTCTCTCTCTCTCTCTCTCTCTCTCTCTCTCTCTCTCTCTCTCTCTCTTTCTTTCTATCTCTCTCTCTTTCTCTCTCTCTTTCTTCCCTCTCCCTCTCCCTCTCCCTCTCCCTCTCCCTCTCCCTCTCCCTCTCCCTCTCCCTCTCCCTCTCCCTCTCCCTCTCCCTCTCCCTTTCCCTCTCCCTCCCCACACCTTTAAGTGCACAGACAAATGCCGGTATGCAGATATATACAACGCAACGGTATAATAATTTCACTCACGCACACATAAACATATACGCATTCTCCCTAACTATACTCTCTTTTCTTCTTTTTCTTTTTTTAGTGTTCTTTTCTTAAACTACTCCTTCTCTTTGCTTCTAATCCCACACTTCCCTTCGTTTAACTTTGCTTTTTCTTATTGCCATTTTTTACACTTTCGTCCAATCTTCAAGACGCTTCCCTAACTCGGCCATCTCATTTCGTGTTCCAATATGCTTTCTCCTTCCCTCGACCTCCTCACCCAGTCTTTGTTGTTGTTTTTTTTTATCTCCAACAAAGTTCTACAGTAAAGAAAAGAAAAATCCCCATCTCATTTCCAGTATTCAAGTATTCCGCTAAGGTTAACTTTCATTAAAGTTTAATTAACCAAAACAAGAACAAGAGAAATTTACAAAAAGGAAAAAAAAGAAAAAAAAAGAAAAATGAAAATATTACATGAATAAAACCCATTCATCTCAGGTTTAATTAACACGTCTAATATCAATCGTAATTTACAAACAGAAGAGAAGACGAAAATATTGCATGAATAAAACCAATTTATCTAAAGTGGAATTAATCAAACCAACATCCGAGGTTAATTTACAAAAGGGGGGGGGGGGGGCTCAGAAAATATTGCATGAATAAAACTAATTCGTCGACTTCATCAAACGCCCCGACGACAGATAATTGTTCTCACGCCTCGTCATATTTCTGAATTAATTACCTGTAATCTCGGTACTATATTTGCGCTATTCCTTCTTCCTTCTTTCTCTTCCTCTCCATGCTCTCTCTCTTAATCTGGCAGCTCTGGCTACTCTATCTACTCTATTCCTTCTCCCTCTCTCTCTCTCTCTTCCTCTATACTACACTTTCCTCCTCATTCTTTATCTTGGTATTCTGTCTACTCTGTACTTCACAACGGCGTCTGTTTTTTCCGTTTTGATAGATATATATATACAGATGAACACAGATATAGACAGATACATAGCTAAATCGATAGACAGCTTGACAGATAAGTAGAGAGACAGACAGATAGAAACATAGACAGTTATACAGACAGACAGACAGACGTTAAGACGAACAAACAGATATAAACGCATCTATCTCATTCTTAAACATCAAAGCCGTAGCAATACACATCTTAAAATGATCTACGTCTCCAATCACCTAAGAGTTAACTCCAATAAACACCGGACATAAACTAAGCTAAATACTGCAGTCATGATATCCCCCTTGAATTACTAAGCCATGCTATATCCGCCTCTGTTGATAACGTACAAATCCCATTCATAAATATTCCCCTTCTCTAAAGTAATAGTAATAGTATGGGATTAGTCGTAATGGTAAAACTGTGGTTTAAGTAATAATGTCAGTAGTAACGGTGGTGGTGGTGGTGGTGACGATGATGGTGATGGAGACGATGAAGATGATGATGATGATTATGATGATGATGATGATGATGATAACAATACTAATAATAATGGTAATAATAATAATAATAGTGATGATGATAGAAAAATAAATATAACAATTAAAATTACGCCCACCTAGCACAAAACCGCCCACCAACCCATTACCAGGATAGCCTTCCCACCTAGCTGCCTAGTCTCGCCCGCTATGCAGTACTGCGGCAAGCAAGCAGCGCGCCATAAACCTGAGTTATGCTGAGTTATGCTGACAAATAAACTAAAGGTTTCTCGCGCGCGCCTTGCCTTCTGCGTTCATAATTTACTCTCTCTCACCTGGCGCGGTCCCACTCATTAACACAGGTCCTGGCGCGAGTAAAGGAGATAGTGCCGTATTTCTTTTTCTTTCGTCATTCTTATCTGACCGACGCTGCTGTTGCATAGAGAGGGACCTTCACTGAACAATTAATAATCTGTGAATGCTATGCTGATTTCACTGTGCATATTTATGTGGAAGGCGTGACCGTTCGCATATTGATGATCCAATGCAAGTAATTAATGTCAACTATATTTATTCAAATCATATATCGATCCCAGGATATAAATATTAACTTAAATAAACCTAAATGTGGTTTTGGGGAATCAGAGTATTTTCCTTTCTATTATTTTCAATTATAGTATCTTACATTTCAAATCTATCAAAAAAGAAATTACTGGAAAATATAGAAAGTTAATATCAGATTCAAGATACGGATTAAATCGACGTAATAAAAAGTAAATTTATTCAAAACGCTATCTTCTCTCTCTTTCTTCTCCCCCCCCCCCTCACCCCGCCTCTCCATCTCCCTCCCCCTCTCCCTCCCTTCTCTCCACCCTCAACCAGTCAAAAACCGAAAATTTACGCCGACATAATAATCCTCAGTAATAACGGCGCCACTATTGATGAGGGCGACTCTCCGACCCCTCAATCCCTCCCCCTCCCCTCCCCTCCCCTCCCCTCCCCTCCCCTCCCCTCCCTTCCCCTCAATCCCTCCCCTCATCTCCCTTCCCCTCCCCTCCATTTCTTCCTCTTCCCCCCTTCCTCCTTGCCCTTCATCACACCCCATGGCAGGAGGGCGTGGGAGCGAAGAGGGGGAAGTCGCGAAGATGGAGAGGGGAGGAGAGAGGTAAATGAGGGGATGAAGGAGAGATGGGGATAGGTGGGAGGGGGAGGTGTTACGAAGAGCGTATGTTATTGAACTTTCTCTCTCTCTCTCTCTCTCTCTCTCTCTCTCTCTCTCTCTCTCTCTCCCTCTCTCTCTCTCTCTCTCTCTCTCTCTCTCTCTCTCTCTCTCTAATTGTTACCTTTTTTCACATCAATCACCTACTATCCATCATCAACACTTTCTATTCCCTTTCTCTTTTATTCGAATTGAATTGCTGTCTTCCTGTTTATCGCTACTCCTCCTTTTCTTCAACACCGACCTTCCTCTTCATCCTCCCTGCTCCATTTCCTGTGACTATATTTAACTACTATAACCATATCTAGGCAATATTCCTTCACACTTTCGTGCAATTTTTACTATATTTAAAATCTTAATTTATCCATTTTTTCATTTCATCGACATGCGATATTTTCTCTGCTATATCTGCTTATATCAATCGATCTCCTATATATATGTTTCCTATATCCATCTACCTATCTATATCAATCTATCTCCTATCTATCTCGTATATCTCCCATTTATCGCCGTATTCCATTTTCACCTCGTAACCACTTCTCTCTTTGGTCGTTATTCCTCTTCCTTCCTCTCTATTCTATCAGTCCTCATTCTATCTACCAACCACGCCCTCTTTTGGTAGTTGGTCCTTAGCCTTCACGCCCCCTCCACCCCCCCCCCTCACACCTACCCACCCTGCTTAAGTAATTTAGTATCCATCATAAATTAAGAAAAAAAAACTATGTATTCTTTATTTCTTTCCATAAAACAACGGATATAACAATACTCCCAGACGCAGATGATTCCAAAATATTATATAAAGAAATTTCCACTTTTTCCCCTGTCTACCCCCCCCCCCCTCCACCGCTTATAAACCTTTCCTCGATTCCATCCGCCATTTCTCTACTTTTAAAAATCACCTTTCGTGTAATTACCACCCTCATCATCCTCTTTTCGCGTAATTATACAATTAATATTATTTATTTCCGTCCTTTTTTCGCATAATTATAAATCTAATCTTATTTCTCTCCCTATTACCTTTTATTGCGCATCATCATCACTTTTTATATTTACAATCATTTCCACACCGTTATCATCTCTCGATTACATCACCGCTGTTATTTTCTCAGCTATTATCATCTCATTAAACGTTCTTCTTTTCTGAACTTTGGAACAAAAAGGTGGAAACAAACAAAAACCTATTCCCTTGTAAGAAGTGAAATGCATCAAGACATGACAGAGGGAGGGAGGGAGGGAGAGAGAGAGAGAGAGAGAGAGAGAGAGAGAGAGAGACAGAGAGAGAGAGAGAGAGAGAGACAGAGAGAGAGAGAGAGAGAGAGAGAGAGAGAGAGAGAGAAAGAGAGAGAGAGAGAGAGAGAGAGAGACAGAGAGAGAGAGACTGAGAGAGAGAGAGAGGGAGAGAGAGAAGCAGATGAGTATCTGATCGGAATTTTATCCACACTTAAAAGCCAGATCCCACTGGAGTGCCTTAACTCATGCCATAAAAATATCTTAATTTCACTCTTGCAACAACTCGTCCAGCGGGGAGGAGGACTTCAAGGAGATTCAGATTCTACTTAAAGACCCAAAGGCGGAATAGGAAAAAGAGGAGTGGGGTAAGACGATAAAAAGGAAATGAGATAAAACAAAATAAATAAAGTAGTTGACTAAAAATACAAAATGAGTATGAGTCGAAATAACAAAAAAAGAATGACAACAATACCGAAAATATATAAAAACAAAATTAAGATAAGAACAGAATGGAACAACAAAGTAAATACAATAAAAGAACCGAAAGCTGGAAAAAAAACCACAAAACACGAAAGTAAAAAAAGAAATGGAAGAAACAAAAAGTGAAAAAGGGGAAAAATGGAGAGGAAAACAGCGAGAGAGGAAGAAGGAAACTGAAGGGAATAAGCGTGGAAAAATAATGAATCTAAAGAGATAAATAGATAAACGAATAAATGGCAAAAAGGGGAGGAGGGAGGAGAAAAGGAGGGGAAAAGCCAAAGTGAAGAAACACAAGGAGACCGAAGACAGAAGCGTAGAACGATAAATATGAATAAATAAAAGGATAAAAAAAGAGATAAATAAATAAACATATGATTTTTAAAAAAAATAAAAAGGGAAAAAAGTGAAAGACAGAAAAAAAAAGACAAATCAAGGAGACAAGAAGAGTGAAGCGTAAAGCAAATAAGAAAAAAAGAATAAAGAAATATACAAATAAAGAAAACGATAAAAATATCGAATTAAGACGAGAAGAAAAGTGAACAAAGACGGGAACATATAGAGAGCAAAGAGAAAGACGGAAAACCAAGGAGACAAGAAGAGTGAAATAACAAAAAAAAATATATATATATATAAAAAAATAAAATAAAATAAACAAATGTAAATAAACAAATGATAAATGTAGCGAATTAAGACGAGAAGGAAAGCGAAGAACGAGGGGAAAAGCAGAGAGCAAACAGAGAAGGGGCAAACCAAGGAGACTGAAGGGTGTAGCGGCGTTTTCCTTGGCAGCCGCCTTGTTTGCATGGGAGAGGCTGTGTAAGTTCTCCCAAAATACGGGCACCGACAAACACGTGTGTGCTTCGTAAATACAATAATACCTCGGTTATGTCGGGAAAAAGAGAGAGAAAAAAGAAGATATATATACATGGCGATGGAGAATTAATTTATTTTTTTGTTTTCTTAAATCCAGGTAGGATAAATGAATGAATAAATCAATTAGGGTTTGGGAGAATTTATATGGATATACTTTTTTCTTTACTTGGGGTGAAATAAATATAAAAATGAATAAATAAGAGTCTGATAATTATGTTAAACTGGATGTGTTTATAAAATCTCCCATGGTTCGTGTAGCTTACCATAAAATGGACAATATTTTATTTATCAAACGAATATATCAATAAATATATCCTAATAAACTCCTTTAATCATAATGACAATGACGATGACGGTGATGACAAATATAACACCCGAGCAATAAAGCAAAATTACGTTCAAACTATGAATGAAAAAGGAACCTTAAAACCGGTATCCAAAATCCCATTCTTAACTCCCCGACCCTTCCACTCTCACCCATCCCTCCTCCCCCACTCTTCCCTTCCTCATCCACCCCTCCTCTCCATTCTTAAAACTGGTACCCAAAAACCCATTCTTAAATCACCTAACCCTCTCACCCACCCCCTACCCCTCCCCTTCCCCTCTCTCTCCTTCCCCACCCCCACTCCTCTCTCTCTCTCCTTTCTCACTCCCACTACTCCCCCACTCCTTCCCCCACCCACCTCCCACAACCCACCCTCATAACCCGAACTGATAAGCCTTGGTAACCCGACACTCACACGGCCTATATAGCTACCTGTCCGTGGAGCGTGTGACGACTACACCCTGCACTAAAACGCACGCCGAGTGAGCAGGTGGAAGGGAGGCGTATTCGGGTGGGTGGGAGAGGCATGTGTGGGTGGGTAAGTGGGTGGGGTGGGTTGGTAGGGTGAGAAGGTGTATTCCAGTGGGTGGATTGGTAGGTGAGGAGGTTTATTCAGGTGGGTGGGTAAGTGGGTGGGTTGGTAGGTGAAGAGGTGTATTCCGGTGGGTGGGAGAGGCATGTGTGGATGGGTAAGTGGGTGGGTTGGTAAGAAAGGACATGTATTCGGTTGAGTAGGTAGGTGGGTGGGAGAGGTACATACGAATGGGTAGTTGGATGCAAGGAGTGTAAGGAAGGATGCTGGTCGATGGTTAAGTGGGTAAGGAAGGTGTATTTGAGTGGATAAGTGGGTAGGAACAGTGTATTTGGGTGGATAGAAGGATTAAAAAGCTCTATTCCGTTACGTAGGTGGTTAGAAAAAGTGTATTCGGGTGGGCGGTCGAATAAGAGGAGTATAGATAGGTGGTTATTAAAAGTAAACACGGATGGATAGGGAAGGTGTATGAGATTTGGTCCTTTTGGCAAGTGAGACGAGAACTTTCAAGGCATCTGAATGAGTGAGACGGGCCAAAATAAGACAAAAACAATGAGACAAGATCGAACCTATATAAAATGATCCAGCCACAAGCAAAAAAAGATCAAATGTGGGAGGGAGGGAGGGGAGGGAGAGGGAGAGGGAGAGGGAGCGGGAGGGAGAGGAGGAGGAGGAGGAGGAGGAGAGGGAGAAGGGGGAGGGGAGGAGGGGAGGAGGGGGAGGGGAGGAAGGGAGGGAGGGGAAGGGGAGGGGGAGAAGGGGGAGGGGGAGAGGGCGGAGAAGGGGGAGAGGGAGAAGGGGGAGGGGGAGAAGGGGGAGGGGAGAGGGAGGAGAAGGGGGAGGGGAGAGGGAGAAGGGGGAGGGGAGAGGGAGGAGAAGTGGAGAGGGAGGAGAGGAGGAGGGGAGAGGGAGGAGGAGGGGAGAGGGAGGAGGAGGGGAGAGGGAGGAGGAGGAGGAGGAGGAGGAGGAGGAGGAGGAGGAGGAGGAGGAGGAAGAGGAGGAGAAGGAAGAAGAAGAGGAGGGGTGGGGGGAGGAGGAAGGGGAGAGGGAGGGGGAGGGGGAGAAGAGGTGGAAGGATAGGGGTAGGGGGGTAGGGAGGGAAGCGTAGTCGTAGAGAGTAGTAGAGAAGGCCGTATCACCATCACTCACTCCGGCGACAGAGAGGTAATGAAGAGCAAAGGCGCCCGAGGAAGGAAAAACAAACGGCCGTCTTTAAAAAGCTCGACAGATAGAACTCCCGCTGCTTGGAGTGTCGCGTCGAGGGAGGGAGTTAGGTCGTACCTTTCCCATACTAGTAAAAAGGAAATAGAAATTATAATAAAGTGATATGATGCTAATGGTGATAATAATGATTATAATGATAATTATAATAAAAATACAAATAATAATAATAACAAATACAACAAAAATAATATAAAATAATCCTTATCATCATCATAATAATAACTAAAACCATGATGATTACCATTGTTACTCTTACTAAAGCAATTACTATCATTATCATTATGAATATAATCATCATCATCATTATCCTTCTCATCAGTATCATAACAATTATAAAACTTGTTATTAGTATCATAACAATTAATATAATAGCCAAAAC
>BOPN01003928.1:82500-87500 GCA_017312705.2 Penaeus japonicus | reverse complement strand
GATAATTAATCATAATGATAAATAATAATGGTGATATGAAATAAAATAACAACAACAATAATAATAAAAATAATAATAATAATAATAATAATAATAATGACAAAAATTACAATAATAATAATAATAATAATAATAATAATAATAATAATAACAATAATAAATTGTAAGGATATTTTCCTCGGGAAAGGAAGATCCACGTAAGTGCAATCCCGACCTTCTCAACAATGCCGGTTCAGTCACGCCGCCAAAGGGGCAAGCGTGAGATTATATTCTGCGCCAGTAATCCTCTCCTGCAATATCGCGATTAGAAAGCCCCCCATCTTATCCCCCCGACCCACTCCTTCTCACCCCCCTCCCCTCCTGAGTCCCCACCGTGCAACTGTGCAGGTAAGTTAATAACCAAAGCATAATCAAATTACAGGGAAATAAGTAAGATGTGTGTGTGTGTGTATGTGTGTGTGTGTGTGTGTGTGTGTGTGTGTGTGTGTGTGTGTGTGTGTGTGTGTGTGTGTGTGTGTGCGTGTGAGAGGAGTTCACACTAGACAACCTCTTCCGACTCAACCCCATCTAGCGGAAGGAGGGCGAACTGCTGGGTGGAATATTCCAGCCTGTCGGAAATACAGGGGATCAGTCAGTCAGTGAGTCAACCACCTAGCCAACCAGACAGACAAACGGACAAACAGGCAGGAAGGCAGGCAGGCAGCCCGGCAGACAGCCAACTAGCCATCCTATCATTCAGTCAGTCAGCCAGCCATTGTACCATTCATTCGGTCATTCAGCTATCCAACCAGTTAGCCAGTCAGGCAATCATCCAGCCAGCTCAGCTAGTCAGTCACGGGTTCGCTCAGCAACCATCAATATTCCTGCATTTTCAGGCATAGCATTACTGGGCGTTACACCTAACCTGACGTGGAATTGAAAACACTGTGGATTCTTCTTCCAGGATACACACAAGACGTCGGGAACAAAATATAATCAAACGATAATCAAGATAATCATATTAATAACATTTATATGACAATTACGAATAAAAACAATCGAAATAAATAAACAACTAATGGTGAAAATAAATGAATAGCTGATTGCGACAATACAGAAATAACAGATCGCGAAAATGAAGATAGAACTAAAAAGGGAAAATGAATAAATTACCTAATACCGAAAATAAAGAAAGAATTGATAATGACAGTGAATGAATAATAGTGAAAAAAATAGAGTGAAACACGCTCTACCTTTCACCATTGCCCAGACCTTCCCATCCGTCCATCTGAAGCCTCATCCCTCCCCACCCCTCCCCCTACCCCCCTATCCACCCAGACACCCCTAGAGTGGATCCCATGACGAAGTAACGACCGTATCTCCAGCTTTCCATTCATGGCACGATGTTCACATGATACTAATGGCGGGTCGGATCTAGATACTTCACTGCACGTAAAGGAGAGAAAGGGTTGTAGTGGTGGTGGTGGTGGTGGTGGTGGTGGTGGTGGTGGTGGTAGTGGAAGTGGAAGTGGAGGTGGAGGGGGAGGGGGAGGGGGAGGTGGAGGTGGAGGTGGAGGTGGAGGTGGAGGTGGAGGTGGAGGTGGTGGAGGTGGAGGTGGAGGGGGAGGTGGAGATGGAGGTGGTAGTGATAGTGGTGATGGTTATAAGTGGTGGTAGTGATAGTAGTAATGGTGGTGGAGGATGTAAAGGGAAGGTAGAAGGATAGGAGGAGGAGACCGGTCGATGACGGGGAAGGATCAGAGAAGGCAGGCATGGGGGAGGGGAGGGGGAGAGTAGGATTTGTATTCCTTTCTCGACGAAGAGGGTTTGAAATGCGTAGGATATTTTTCCGAAGGTCTAAGAGAATTTCTTTTTCGATGAGATTTCCTTCGTACATACACACACACACACACAGAGAGAGAGAGAGCGAGATAGAGATAGAGAGAGAGAGAGAGAGAGAGAGAAAATTTCAATTAATAAAGGACTATTTTCCGCCCCCCCCCCTCTCTCTCTATATATATATATATATTTATCTATCTATCTATATATATATATATCCCTCTTCATTTGCACTCCCAAATCGGAATAGATATTCCAAGCGGCCATTGAGTCCGACAACCCACCAAAGCAAAGACCATCATCATCGACCGCCTCCACACAGCCCCGTGCAAGGCATCTGGAGCGCTTGGCATACCGGGACAGACGGCGACCACACACACTTGACATAGTTCGCTCTTTGGGGAACCCTTGTATGATTATTTCTTATCGGACGGCAACACATATATACACGTACACACATATACACACGCATACGCACAAATAGGCTACACTCATATCAATCTATCTATCTTTACTGTATGTAAAAACACACATATACATATATATGTATACTTATTCATATAGAGAGAATTATATGAATAGACATTTTGGCGTAGAAGTTTATACATTTAATGTCTAAGAGTACCTATGTCCCGGTGTAACTTAAGTATATATATATATTGCAAATCCAATTGCTATCAAATGACATCTTACCACGTGTTGCAACTAAAAATACAGGAGACCAATTCACACTAACGCAATTAACGTCCCAATTCCCAACGACCCAATTACACACAAAAAGGAAATGAAGGAGAGAAAAAAAAACATGTACGATAACGTGTTCTCAAGTGGAGGAACCCGGTCTTGACCTGCCATCAAGTATCAGAAAGACACACACACACACACACACACACACACACACACACACACACACACACACACACACACACACACACACACACACACACACACACACACACACACCACACACACACATCCAAATTATCATCTTGGATAATGTAATACAAAACCTCGACATGGCGCTGGGGAATTATCGTGTCGTGAATCGTCCATTTAGCCAACCTCCAAGACCTCTGTGCGTTTAGTTTGGCATCCGCGTGGTTCTTGCTGCCTCTTATTTTTTTTTTCTTCCTTGTTTTGTGTGTTTTTTTGCTTTATCCCTTTTTCTCTTTTTCTTTGTATTTCTTTTTTGATCACTCTTACTTTGTTTTTATTTTTCTCTCACACACACACACTCTCTCTCTTTCACTTTCTCTCTCTCTCTCTCTCTCTCTTTCTCTCTCTCTCTCTCTCTCTCTCTCTCTCTCTCTCTCTCTCTCTCTCTCTCTCTCTCTCTCTCTCTTCTTCTTTGTTTAAATATATTTCCTTTCATGTCCCTTCTCTTTAATTCTTCCCCACCCTTCCCCTCCTCTCCCTCCCTCCTTCCCCCTCCCCTTCCTCCCCCTCACCCTTCCCCCTCCTCTCCCCTCACCCACCCCCTCCGAATGCGGTGTAGGTGTGGCTGGAGGATAATTACATCAACATACAAACATTAGTTACGCCATTATACCCCCATCGCCCCCCCCCTCCCCCCCGCATCTCCGGAAGGTTGCCGCCTACACTGTATGTTCTCAAAGGAGTGCGGTGCCATCGTGTCGCCTTTGTTGTTACAGTTTTTTTTATTTTTACCGCTGAAAATAACCGGATAATTTTGCTTACGTTGGTATTATTTATCTTATCCTCTCTTATTTCATCTCCATCCTCTCTTATTTCATGTTTATCGATTATTTAAATAGATTGATTCGCCGTCGTCCTCTCCCTCCTCGTTTATTATATTGTATTTTCTCGGTTTCCTTTTTTATCGGCCGTCTTCTCTCCTCTCCTTTGAGGATTTTTTTCTCTATCTTATTTCACTTTTCACTTCTCCATCTCCCTCTCCCTCTCCCTTTTTCATCACCATCTCTCCCTGTCCTTGACCCTGTCCCTGTCCCTGTCCCTGTTCCCCTCCCTCTCCCCCCCCCACCCTCCCCCTCCCCCCTCTCTTTCATACTCCGAGATGAGCGGGCAACGTGCAATATACACTAATGAAGCTTGCTCGCATCACATGATAAAATTTCTTGTTCGTTAAGCGCCGGCCACGTAACGAACAGCAATCGTACTCAGTTAACGAACATCTCATGATCTACTGAGCGCCACTAACAAACAACATGATAGGTACAAGACACAATTGGAGGCTGTAATTGCATAGCTAACAATGCCATGTTAGTTCAACGTGTCTGAATTGCTCGGTAACTTAAGCGAGATATTTTTTTTACGTTGAAATAATTTTCTTTCGTCAATATTTCATTAAGAAATAGTCTTCCACTTTCCACAGTCTTTTAAGCCATGGCCTAAACATGCCCCCCCCCCTAAAGAAAAAAAATATATATATACATGTATACATATATATATATATATATATATATATATATATATATATATTCATAATAACAAAACTAAATAATAAAGTGAGAACCAAGGAACTCGTATCCGAGGTCATCGCTGAACTCCAGCCTCGGCGACCCGGGGTTATTGCCGAGTCCCGCTCGTTCCCAGGTCGTGGCGTAGCGTAATTTCTCGGTTCCGAGGCGATAATGCACTTCAACTTTGACCTATAATCACATGAAGCCTCCCCCCCCCCCGACTCCAACCTGCCTGCTTGCTAACTTGCTTACTTGTTCGTTTGCTTGCTTGCCTGCCTGACTCCCTCACTACATGCCTGTCTGTCTATTGAGAGAGAGAGAGAGAGAGAGAGAGAGAGAGAGAGAGAGAGAGAGAGAGAGAGAGAGAGAGAGAGAGAGAGAGAGAGAGAGAGAGAGAGAAAAGGTGTGTGTTTGTGTGTATGTGTGTGGGCGCGCGCAACCGTCGAATAAAAATATGGGCCTCATTAACTTTTACCGCACACTGCACTAACATACCCTTCCCTAATAAAAAAAATACATCACCCTTCTGTTCGACTCCTCAATAATCATAAAACCTGCACTAAAAGTAACCTAAACATACATATAAACACCCCTTTATTTTCCACAAACAAACTATACAAGCCATCATATGCCAGACGAAAACAGCCTTAATCAAGAACACAGCATAAATCAACCCGAAGCCACAGCTGTAGGCACAGGTCGAGACACCCATTACGGCAGGGGGTAATAAAGGGAGACGAC
>BOPN01003928.1:47500-72500 GCA_017312705.2 Penaeus japonicus | reverse complement strand
ATTTAGCCAAAAGGAACACGGGCAATTTATATCATTTTAGCCAGGGCAGCGTGGAGGCAGGCCAGACGCGAGGGATAAATTTAGCTCTGAGGTCAAAGGGCAGGTCATGGGAAAGTACGAGATGTATGTGTCATTTGTCGGAGCGTCGGTCAGGATCGTCTCATGGAGGCTGTCGGAGTAGTGTGTCATTATCTTGGAATGTCCAGTATGTAGTATGTAATTAGCAGTGTACAAAGGCTGGGCCAAAAAAAATGGGTAGTCTTATTCGATTAGAGATCGTCTCTAAGAGAAAGCAGAGCTATCATTTCGATATCAGAATATGTTCTTATATCATATAAATGTACTAAAGTAAGTGTCAATGAAATGAATAAATGAAAATCACAGTGGAACAGGGATGTACCCCCCCCCCCCCACACACACACACGCAACCCCCTTCCCCCCACACACAAACACATACAAGCACACACACGCAACCCCCTTCCCCTCGCACATAAACACATACAAGCACACGCACGCGCGCGCGCACACACACACACACACACACACACACACACACACACACACACACACACACACACACACACACACACAAACAAACACACACACATGCATGATCTCACTCACACCCCGGGGAGCATCTATCCCATCCCCCGTTATCGCAGATGTGTTGACATGTGCGCCAGGAGTGTGGGAAGCAAAACACTTGCGCGGACCAGAGAGTCTCCTCGCTTTCCCCTCCTTACCCGAAGCCCAATTCATTACATCTCAACGTGGCGTCGTCGACTTCGGATAAATATGTGTCGCCTTTCTTTATTCGTTATGATAAGAGAGAGAGAGGGAGAGAGAGGATGGATGGATGGAGGGAGGGAGGGAAGGATGGAGGGAAGGATGGAGGGAGGGAGGGAGGGAGGGAGGGATGGATGAAGGGAGGGAGTTAGGAAGGAAGGGAGAGAGAAGAGAGGGAAGAGAGAGAGAGAGAGAGAGAGAGAGAGAGAGAGAGAGAGAGAGAGAGAGAGAGAGAGAGAGAACCTTCGTGAAATATTCATCCGGCAAGACACGATATTTCAAAGGTAACGTCATTGTTTCATATATACGACCACTTTTTTCACCGTTAAGAAATGAGACTCAAAGGAATATTTCATAAAAACGCTTCCAGGCTATCATGTCTAATTTTCGGCAAAAGAAAGAAGAAGAAAAAACATAATTGAACTTCATTTCCACATTTATCACATTTTCTTGACGTCATGCGCCGATGTTCGTCTTGCTGACCAATCATAGCAGATGCGGAAAGGCGAGAGAAGAAAATGGATAATTAGGATAATTGATGACGGAAGGGAAGCAAAAAGAAGCATAAGAAGATTAGAAGAGGGGAAAAGAGGAGAACAAAAGACTATGAGATCCTTTCCTTAAAGGTCAAAAAGTCAGTCACAAGGAGATTTTAAAAAAGAATAATAAAAAAAAATAGAATAACAAAGAAAAAAAAACATATACAAAAACCATATCACAATAACATTTACACGCAAAACATTAAAAAGTATAAAAAAAACAAGAGACAATAGAGAGAAAGTAGGTGGATGGCATCACCGCCTCCACTGACTAACTAACATCCGTCGCGCCGCCGCATTTAAGTGTTACGCAGAGACGCAAAAACACCGCTCCAAGTGCGCAGGATAACAACACCCGCCCGCACACTGCCCGGTGGCGCGCATCCTTTACCGCCCACGCCCATGATGCAGAGGAGGCGTGTGCACGGGAGGGAACCAAGAAGTGGGTTGGGAATCATCGTAACTGGGTCTGTAGTCTGATTGCGTGTTGGGTGCGTTTGTGTGTGAGTGTGTGTGTGTTTGAGTGTGTGTGTGTGTGTATATGTGTATATATATATATATATATATATATATATATATATATATATATATATATATATATAAGTGAAGGAAGGAGAGAAGGAAGGAGAGAGAGAGAAGTGAGGGAGGGAGGGGGGGGGAGGAAGAGGGAAGGGAAGGCGGGTGTTATGAAGAGAAGAATGAGAAGGGGGGAAGAAGGAAAGGAATAGGAAGAGAAGAGAGGGGAGAGGGAGAGAGTGTCGAAAGGAATGGGAAAGAACGGGGAAGAGGAGGGAGGAAGAGCGAAAACAACAGAATGACACAAACCTAAAGAAACCAACTAAAAAAAAACAAAAAAGAAAACGACGACGCCCATCACAATGACCATGCTAATGACGACACTGCGGACGGCCTTAATGACGGCGATAATGATAACCGAACTTATTACAAACGACGTCCCGGCCTGCTCACCCGAGGGAGGCCGGGCACCGGTTCCAATGTCTCAAGATGGCCGGCAGTTTCCCACGGGGGCGGAGGGGCAGAGAGGAGGGGGGTCAGAGGGGGACAAAGGGGAGGGGGAGTGCCGGAGGGATGGGGATAAGATACTGAGGGGAATAAAGGGATGGAAAGGGCCGGCAGAGAGAGAGGAGGGTGGCTAGTGGGGAGGGGGAGGGAGTAAAGGGAAAGGGTCTTTAGTGGTAATGAGGAAGAAGGGGAGAGGAGATGGGAAAAGGGGGAGGGGATAACGGACATGCAGGGAAGGTTGGAGAAGCATATCAATATTTGTATATATATATATATATATATATATATATATATATATATATATATATATATATAAACAATTTGACTCACGAGTTTATGAGTAAATATAATAAATTACGATGAGATAAATGCTTTCTATAAGACCCAAAGCGTCGGCACCTGAAACGCAATCTATATCACATTCCTCATCAAATCTTACCCGTTGCTATCCCTCTCTCTGTAGTCCATGTTTATCCCCTTCTATTCTTATATTCATCCAATCTCAATATCGACCAATTCATTCTAGATACCGAATTCCGATGCACCAGAACGCACAGAAATATTAATGTATTCAACCGTTAGAGCAAAGTCGGTGAGAGAGAAAAAAAAATCCCCGAGTTCTATAATTATACTAACAAATCCCTCTATCACGTGTTGTGCGAAGAAGGGGGAAGGGGACACTTTCCAATGGAAAATATTAATAATAGTGGTATAACAAATGGAACAGATGAAAAATAAGAAGCAGCAGCCCTAACAGTTACAGTAATAATATTAATAACAGCAAAAACCATAGCGGCTAACATCAGTAACAACAACAATCATAATAACAACAGCAACACCAATACACAACAATAACAACGGCAGTAACGTCTATCACATCTCTAATAACAAAAATAGACTATCCCCAAAACAACAAGGACATAGCGAGAACACTCTCATAACAGACAATAACATGAGCTGCCGTAATAAAACCGAGCAAAAAAAATAAAACAAGAAGAGATCCAAACAGACATTCCCTTAACTAAAATTTGCTCCCAAAAAACAACAAAACGCGAAAAAAGAATATGAAAGCAGGTCACGAGACCCTCCAAACGCACGGAAACAGACACCCCCTTCCCCCGCCGCCCCATGAAAAAAGAAGAGAAGAAAGACGACAAGAATAAGAAGGGGGGGGGGAGAGAAAATAACGTCTAGCTGAACCAAGTCCTCTTTTTTTCCTCTTGTTCCCATGAATTCTCTTTGAGGGTGACACTTCCCATTCAAACGTCTTCTCGTGTTTACTTTGAAATAACTTCTCCATTCATAACCCATTGACTAGGAATTCGGAATTGGCAACAAAGCTTAATTCTAGCCAAAGAAAAATAAGCAATACCTGGAAACCAAAATATTATAATAAAGAAGAAACAGGAGGAACACCGAACGCCAACATTAGAACGCTGGAAATTTCGTAACTCCACTTCCGGTGGGCAGCGGGTTAGTGGAGTAAATTATGAGTTGGAAGGGAAGGAGGGGCCGGGGGTGGGAGGTGAGGGAGGAGAGGGGAAGGGGGTGGTAGATGCGTGAGAGGGATGAGGGGATAGGCTGGTAGGCTGAGGATGGGATTGGGTGGGTGGGGGTGGGGGTTAAAAGGAAGGGGGATAGTAGTTAGAATTGGGAGACCTGGAATGGAGGAGGGGGGTTAGTGAGGGGAGGGAGGGGCTAGGAGGAGGAGTAGGCAGGGGAGTTGGAAGAACGGAAGGGGTAGGGAATCAGGGGTAGTGAGTCCTTGGAGGGTGGGGGGTCGTGTCGGTGACCATGAGCCTCCTGTCCCTCACCCAGATCCTGTCACACATGTCTAGGCCCAGACAATGTTCCTCCCGCCAGCTGTCCGCTACCTGGTCTTTCATCCTACCAAGTCCTGAATTTTCTTTTTATATCTATATTCCCATATGTTTTCTCTTATTTTTCTTCGTCTTTTCGTTCTTTATTTCCTCTTCCCTTCTCGTTTTTCATGTCATTTCCGTTTTTTCTTGACACTTTTTCCCTTGCATCTTTCTTCCTTTCTTCCCCTTCACCTCACGACACCTTCATTTCCTACCACGTCGAATTTCTCTTCCTTTACCCCTCCAGTTCTTTCTCTCACATCCCTCCCTTTCTTATCCCTTCCTCCTTCTTTTACTCCTCCGTCCGTGTGTCCTCTTCCGTCTGTCGTCGTCTTCTTTTTCTTCTTCCTCTTCTCTTTCTTCTTCTTCTTTTTCTTCTTCTTCTTCTTCTTCTTTTTCTTCTTCTTCTTCCTCTTCTCTTTCTCCTTCTTCCTCTTCTCTTTCTTCTTCTTCTTCTTCTTCCTCTTCTCTTTCTTCTTTTTCTTCTTCTTCTTCCTCTCCCTCATCCTCCTCTTCCTCTTCTTCTTCCTCCTCCTCCTTCCCTCCCCTTGAGACGTTCCCAAAGGAGTACCTGCCGGCTTCGCATCCCCTCCCTGGCCACGGGCGAAAAGAACCATCTTCACGACGCAATATTAAGTTTCTGTTTCATGGCCACTTTCTTATAACCCTTTTCTCCTCTACCTCCACATTCTTTCTTTCTTTCCTTATTTGAGTCTCATTCCCTTTGATATCCTTCTCACTGACTGTTGAATCATTTCTTGTCTGTGTCTATTTTTAGTTGTGTGCACACATTTTCTTGCCTCATCTTCGCCTATATTTTATTTTTATTTTTTTGCAGTTATTTTTACTTCTCCTTCTTAATATTCATATCTTAACAAAAGGTTATATGCATCATCTTTATCATTATTATAATTCCTCCTCTTCTAATTCTTTTCCATCTTTCCTCCTAACCCCAACTTTCACCCTGAACATCATCCCCCCTCCCTATAGCGTTTTCAATCTCACTTCTCTCTTCCCCTTCCCTTCTCTTCCCCCTCTATTCCCCTTCTCTTTTGTTCTCTCCTTATTTTCAGGGGGAGGAGGAAGAGGCGGAAGAGGTGGAAGAGGAGGAGGAGGAGGAGGGAGAAGGGGGTAGGGGGTGGAGGAAGGGTAGGGGGAGGAGGAGGGGGAGGAGGAGGAGGAGGAGGAGGAGGAGGAGGAGGGGGAGGAGGAGGAGGAGGAGGAGGAGGAGGAGGAGGAGGAGGAGGAGGAGGAGGAGGAGGGGGAGGGAGGGGGGGGGGGGGGGGGGGGAGGAGGAGGAGGAGGAGGAGGAGGAGGAGGAGGAAGAAGGAGAGATGGCGAGTTGTGGGGGATGGGTCTTTAAGAGCCGTGTTTCGCACAAGTAATAGGGAAGTGAAAGCGTTTGGCTGTTTTCCGCGAGGTTGCCGACAATTTCGCACATTTTTGCGCTCCTGTTTGAAAGGGAAGGGAAGGGTAAGGCGCTGACTATGACTCGAAAAATAAACTATTCATACTGTTTTTTTCAGATTGAGCCTCTGGCAACAATGTCAAGCAGCATCATACGAATGTTACGTTACAATAATGTTTCATTAATTAGAATTAGCTTCGCTTTTATCTTTTTCATAACGAGCGAACAATCAAAATCAATCTATAAATACAAGAAGCAACAATGAAAAGGCCATGTCTGATCTTAATAAACTAACACTACCACGCCCAACAAGTGCTATTCATCACGGCGGAAAGTTAATCAGGAAAATGGAACAAAGAATAATGGTAGATAGGCAAGACAAGTGATCCACCATTAAAGAACGACCAGTCCAACCATCTACCAATGAAACATCCATCTACCACTATAACGCCATTATCTAACATATACTCCCCTAACTGCTGCTCAAGTGCTTGTTCATGTCATTTAACGTCTGGCATATCTTCTCTTGGGGAAACAGCTTCTTGAAGTGGCTTTGATATGATACCTCTGGTAATTTGTGTTTTTCTATCACCTTTTATATTCGTATTCATCTATTTTATCTATCCATATTTGTTTATGTGATTAATTAAGTTCCCTATCGATCGAAGGTCAAAGAGAGAATAAGCTAAATCAACTATCATAATAACACTTTTCACTTCTATTATGACCCAGAAAGATCTAGAAGTTGGCAAACACCTATTTCTTTTTTCCTCTTTCTTTGGGATGTTTTCACCCGTTGTACACGGCGACAGGAAGTAGAATAATGACCCAGAGGAACTGATGATATCGCGCACGTGATAAAGAAGATAAAAATGACATCAAGAGGAGAATGGAATGTAGAGCGACCCCCCCCCCCTTAAAAAAAAAGAAAAAAAGAGAGAGAGAGAGAAATGCAGAATAAAAAAACATGTAAATGCATATAGAGTGATAAAGGAATCATATGTATTTCTAAAAACATTCATATCAGATACCTATTTTGCAATCAAACGACCAAAGGCACAAGATAAGGAATTAGGAAATTATAACACGGAAATGGCACGAGGACAACCATACAAAGGAGTAAATGGCGTCAGTGTTACGTCATAAAAACTACGGTTGTTACTTTCTCTCCCTCCCTCCCTCCCCTCCCTCCCTCCCTCCATTCCCATCTCCCTCTTCTATCCCCCCCCCTGCTCCTTCTTCCTGTCTCCTCTTCCCCTTTTCCCCTTAAAAGGAGTGTGACCAATGGAAATATTGTAGTCTAGGGAAGCCACGTGGTTTAACTTGAGATAACACAGATAACAGGCGTGTTTCCTTTTCCTCATATTTTTCAATTCTTAACGAATTTCATATTCATGTTTATTTTTTCATATTCATCTCTTGGGTCCATTTACTTATCTCTTTAGTTGTACAGATATTAATCGTAAGAAAAAAAGGATGACCAAACTCTATTACACTATTACAATCACCAATACCAATCCTAACACCAATACCAGTTACTACAACAATAACAATAGCAATAACAAAAATTGCAATAAATCCATTTATGCTTGTTCCGCCTCGGTGCATATATTAACATCTTCTTATGGTACTTTGTTCTACAATCTAGTTTCTAATGTATTCACGTTCTATTCATTTCTCGTATTACGTATTCTACACCCGTTTTCCTCCTCAGCAGCCCTAATATTTCTGCAGTTTCTCCTCAACTTTCTCCATAACAAAGAGGAAGAAAAAACATGAACATTTAACAATAAACAAGAAAAGAGACGAGTCATTTAAGAAGATAAATAAAGCATGCAATAAAAAATTTTGATATGAAAACGACTTCCGGTCCCTTCATCTTGTTTTGATTCTACTATATAGACGCCAATTGTTTTTTAATTTGACCATGCGAGTTTATAAGAACTGAATAATGAAATAGTAAAATATGTAATTATAAAGGCACGATGAGTTGCGTGTCTGCAATGTTTGCAATTACGAGAGAATAGTTAGCTTTATGAGCAACAGAGCTAATTTTCCCGTGCTTATTAGCTCGCGTCTGATTAAATAAGTGGATGAAAATGAACGAAAAGATTACCTCAATAAAAGCTTTCACGATATCACACCAGCCGCTAGGTTGAGAGTGTATATTAAACCCAGACGTCTTATCGATAGCACGTGTCCATATGTAGGCCTATCTTCCGCGTTCAAAAGTAGGCCTACCTAACCTATCGTGCCTTCGCTACATCATTCTCGCGAACAATAGAATATCGATCGAGAGTTAAAGCCAACATCCCATGTGTGTCTGCCTCGTCGCGTCATTCAGCCAAGGGGTCACGAGGATAACAAAAAAAATCTTTAGAAATTATAAATCGGGTATTGTAGGCGAGTTGAGTGACGGTTACAGATAACTTCATCGGCGGACTAACTCATCCATGTATGTGAATGAGCTTCACCTGTCAAGCTTGACTGAACACACGTTACTACCATACGCTTACAACTGTGACGTCATAACCCTTGTCGTCCAATCACAACCACGATGGAGAACTTTTATTTCTTAATGAAGTCATTGCGTGAGTTGCGGTTTATTACTCTTTATATTTCGTCGCCCCGTAAATGGCAGCGAGTGTGTAGTTGAATGTATTACTCCAAGTCCTTTGGCGTTTGACACACGTTCGCACGTTACCGTGTCAAAGTCATGGTTGAAGTTAGCGAGCGTTTTGATAACCTGCGAGAGAGCTGTTTGTTTGGAAGAATGAAAGGGTCAATTCCTTCTCTCAACTCCCCCCCCTCCCCATTCACCAACCATGCCTCTCCCATCTATCTTGTCAGCACAACACTACTCCATCACCTTGATCCTTGCCCTAACCCTTCCTTTCCTTACATCAAAATCTATCTAGGCTACATTAAACGCTCTATTCCACACCACAAACCAATAATCAAAACCCGTACATACCCCCTACACCCCCTTCTCCCCAATACCCTCGTCTTCAATCACTCCTTTCACACAAAACATCCTACAAACAAAAAGCAAGAAAGAAAAAAAAAGCATGGATCCCAGAAGCCCTACCCAAATTCCTCCTCCGTCTCCTTCGGCACGTCCTTTTGTATCCTGCCGCGTTATACAGCGTCCGAGAGGGGTGCATGAAGGACATTCGTGTCGTCGGTCCTATGAATATTCAACTCAAACTCACACGTCTCATCTCTATCTCATGCTCCTGCCGAATTGGCTATCTGTTGAGTTTCTTCTTCTTTGCCTTAGTGATTATTACTATCATATGTTTCTACTATATATACTATCATCATCAATATTGCTACTGTTATTTTTGTCGCTTATTGTTCTTCTTTTCTGTACACTATCTTCCCCCCTTCACTCTCACCCTCATCCTTTCCGCATCCAGCATCTACCTCTACCCATTTAACCTAATTAAACGCATTTCGACACCACGAAGACAACGCCACTTCTCCCGAGAACCAAATTTTCCGTCCGACGTCACCCTTTCTCACGATCTTGAACCGCCTTTTGTTTGAACGACAGGGGAGAGAGGGAGGGAGGGAGGGAGGGAGGGGGGTGGGAGGGAGGGAGGGGGAGAGAGAGAGAGAGAGAGAGAGAGAGAGAGAGAGAGAGAGAGAGAGAGAGAGAGAGAGAGAGAGAGAGAGAGAGAGAGAGAGAGAGAGAGAGAGAGAGAGAGAGAGAGAGAGAGAGAGAGAGGGAGGGAGAGAGAGAGACGGGCGACAGAAAAGAGAAACAGAGAGAGGAAAATGACGGAAATGAGAAACGGAGAGAGAACAGAGACAAAGAGATAGAGAAAAAAAGAGAGACAAAGAGAGTGAGAGAAAAAATCCTGCACGCATTCTTTTATACCTCTAATGAACAACTACCTGAGGGGGCCTCGTCACGTGCCACGCGGGTTTCTGAATCCAGGACTTCTCATTTTTTGTATGTGTTTGAGATGGTCACCCTTCCTCTTGCGTCTCTCTGTCTGATCTCTCTTCTCCTTCCTCTGCCTTCTTTCTGCTTATCTGTCCCTTCCCCCTTTCCCCTCTGTCCCTGTTTGTCCCGTTTCTCCCTCCTCTCCCCGCTCTCTGCTTATCTCTTTGTTTCCCCTCCTCCTCCTCTCTCTCTTTATAGTCACCTTCCCATCTCTTTGCTTATCTCTTGCCCCCTTCCACTTTCTTTCTATTTATCTCTCTCTTTCCCATTGACCTATCCCTTTTTCCTCCTGTTCCTTCTTTTTCTCTCTTCTATTTCCTTTCCCTTTATCTATTCCTCTTCCATTTACTCTTCCTCTCCCTCCTTCCTCCTTCCTTTCTCCTCTTTCCTCTACCTCCCTGTTCTCCCCGCGGTCCTAAGACTCGCGAAGTTACGATTGTTGGTCTGGAGTTGGGATGTGTAATGAATTGCCGTCTGTGCCTTATCTCTTGCGGGCGGGAGACACGATGGCGTACTTCAGGTGAGACGGAGACGAGGAGGAGGACGGGGGAGTGGAGGGATGGAAGTTGTGATGGAGGTGGAGGTGGTGGTGAAGATGTGGGAGGAGGGAGGAGGGAGGAGGGGAAGCAGTAAAATAATGAAGATAACGACGATGATAGAAATCGCAGATAAACAGATCGAAAATAAGAAAAATAGATAACGAAAGACAAAACAATAGCAAAGAAGCATACAAAAAAGAACGAACCCGCGAGCGTCACCAGCGAACAAAGACGGGAAAGCCGAGGAGTGCGACCAACAAAGAGAGAAATGGAGAAAGATATGAAAAATATCCACAAAGAACGTGACGAGGATGAGAGAAAGGAAGGAAAGAGTGACGAGGACATGAAGAGCGAAAATGACAAATGAACATGGCTCGCGAAGAGGAAGAAACAAAAAAATGGATGAGACGATAAAGATGAAAAGAGTAATGGCGTAAGTGTCATCAAAAGTGCCACGTCAGGTAGGGTGACAAGGCACCGGTTCCAGACACAGTCTGTACCCCCCCCCCCCAAGAAAAAAAGGCAGTTTCTCATGAAAGACTCCGGCGGAACATTCCAAGAAAGACTTTAATTCTTCCTTCCATCTCGTCTTCTCCTTTCATCCGTCTTTCACGTCCCTCTTTCATGTCCGTGTCTTTCGTCTAGACCGTTGGAAAGGACCGTTCTAACAATGGCAATTATCACATTAAATACCTCATTATAACAGCAAAACAGTCTGGCAATTTCCCCAACATAAACGAAAAATACATACATATTGACAAAAAAAATATATATATAAATACAAAGCAAACAATTGAACACACGACAATACAACGATCTAACTATATGATTTTAACCCATGGTTCTGGCCACACTCACCATCAGCAGAATCGCCAGACAGATAATAGGAGAGCAGAGTCAGCACTGTAACCACCACCATCATCCATAGACCGGAGAACATGTAAAAAGCTCGTCAGGCCGCGCCAAGACCGAACATAATCACCTTCCAATCCGAATAAATGATCACATTATTAGAATTCATCCGCCGATCCATATTCATGAGACACTCTTTGCTCGGTGGAGAAGAGGTCGTGGAGGTCGCAAGCCTCGTGTTTATTCATGGAATGAGACTGGTTCCACGCTGAAGGAGACAGAAGATCATTATCTGTCCGTATTTGCTTCTTTTTCTGCCTTTCTTTTTTTTCACTTCTCCCTACTTCATAAACATTCTAGGCCGAGGTGAATAACAATTTTTTTTCGGAGAGATTTTGATCGGATCTATTTCACAAAAAAAGTCGGGTGAGTCAATCATTCGATCGCTTAAAACACTTTTTTTTCAAGAGTTGTTTTTTGTTCTATCGCTATATATCGTTCCGGCTATCCGAGATCTACGTAACACATTGTCACAATTTCACACTGATCTGGTTCCGGAGTCCTGGTACCACGCAATACCGCAATCAAAGCTAATCAAAACAATGCCTATACGTGGGTAGATTATCAGTATAATGTAAACTGTGATATGCTTATCAGAGGGAAGTTACTGGCACAGCTGTGACTCGTATATTTCGCTATTTTTCTCTTTCTATTATGTACCATTGGCGAATTCAGATACAGTCTAAATAACTTTTGGAACGTTTACTCTTGCTCTTTTTTTCTTTGTTCCACAGCAAATCCCTTCCCAAATGGACAGATACCCGGGTAGGAGGACTTGACACTGAACTTGTTCGGCTGACCTAGAGTATTGCCACGACGCGCCTGCCCTCTAGCGGTTGACCCGTGCACTACGCCCGCTTCCTACTTATCGAGATAATCCTATAACCTTGACTAATATCACGTGTTGGATCTAGAATATTGTTACAAAAAGAAATATATTTGTACTAGAACAAATCTAAATTCTCGGAGAAATCGCAGACCAAAGAGTCACGGTAGGCTGCAGAAATCAGGTTAAAAGAACGAAGGCGGAGGCGTTGTGAAAGCTCAAAACGCCAAGCATACTAACAGACTCCTGGTGCCGAGAAGAAGTAAATACCACTCCTGCCAACGAGATCAACACCTGTTAACCCGCCGACACCTGCAGACACTGAAGCCTCACAGGTGCCAAGGTTTTTCCGTCGCCTCATGATATCCCTCCATTTGTCTCGCGTCCTGACCAACCCCCTCCCAACTACCCTTCTTTTTTAGGAACTCCTTCGCATGACTCATGATCTTTCTTTAAGATTGGCGCTCTCTTCTTCTTTCTTTTTGTCTTCTTCCTTCGCTTATCTAAATTATTTTACATAATAACGCATTCAAATTTCTCACAATGCCTCATATTCCTTTTTTTCCCCATATTATGACTGGTCCAAGTAGCACATCCATTCCATCGCTTTATCAACTCGTGAAGCTAATCGTCTGCAGCTGTCTTGCAAAATCTCTCTTCTATGATCTTGCAAGATCTTCCGTAAGAGTGACTGATGGGCGTGCGTGCCTGTGGGCGTGGGTGAATGCGCGGGCGTCTGTGTACGAGTGAAAGTGTGATGCATTGTTTTCCTTCGTGCAATGTCGCTGTGCCTTCATTTCCTCAGCTCTATCTATTTATATTTCACAATTTCTCCTCACTAGTCTGTCTTTCCTCATCTCTCTTTCCCTATTAATTCCTCTCTGTTTGTCTTCCTCATTTTCCTTTTTTTTCCTTTACTTCTTTCCACCTTGCTCTCGCATTCCCCTCATCTCCATTATGCTGGGGGCGGGGGGAAGTACCTGCTGAAAAACACCGCATCAGACACTCATTCTCCTCTCCATCCCTCTCCCTCATTCATAAATCCGAAGATCAAAGAAAAACATGTTTATTTCTGTAGTCGCCGACCCTCCCCACTCACACTCCTTCTTCTTCTTTCTCCCCTCCTCCTTCTCTCATCCCTCCTCCCTCCCCCCTTTTCCCACACTCCAGAAAGGGAGGAGGAAATAATCAGACAGTTTTTTCCCGTCTCTGAGGAGCGATACGTCTTCATCGCGAACTGAGCAAAACATCTTCCTACCCCCCTCCTTCCCCTCCCCTTTCGACGTCCACCTCTCCCCCTCCCCTCACCCCTATCGGCGCCCCCCCCCCTCCCCCAAGCTTTACCCCTAACGCGGTCCTCCACTCCCCCCTCACCTCTCCCCTCCCTCCCCACCTTATCATTATGTTTTGTTGCTTGTTCTCAAGTCTCCGCCCATATAGTTTTTGGTCATTTGGTAATGACTTATCTTCATTCTCTATCACTCGGTGGGCGTGGTGGGCGTTGTGGGGAGAAGGGGGGGGGCATGTCTGTGCGCGCGTGCGCTTACATGTGTCTGTGAATGAACACATACATGTTTGTTTACACTCATTCCAGATTCCTAAAAATACAAACACCTTCAAACAATTTTCAGATTAAGAAAACGAGTCTATCTTACGATAAAAGTTACACTAAAACAACAAAAGCAAACACAGCAATTTGGCATCTTAAAGAAGTAATTGGATAATGAAAGGGTCCAGAAAAAAATGGCCTCTCCTCCCTTCCCTCTGGGCTGTCCAGGTGTGATGCCGACACGACCGCAGGTATGATAACAACCGAGTCACATCGCCATAACAGGTAACGCCCCCTGAACCCCCTTCCCTCAACCCTCTGACCACTCCCCTCTACGCCTAGCCCCTCTGAACCCTCCCCTCTCTTCCATGTCTAGTCCCTTCTGACCCCTCCCCTCTCCCCTCCCATCCTTATTTAGCACCTCAGACCCCTCCCCCTTCCTCTACGTCTAGACCCCTCTCACCCTTCCCCTTCCCCCTCTCCTCTAGCAGCCCCCAACCTTCGCTCCCTCCTAGACTCCTCCCTCAGGTACCCCCTTATTGGAACTCATTCATAAAGAAGCCACTATACGCCAGGTCTTGCTGGGGTTCTACGCCGTGCTGATTTTCGTTCTTTCTTTTTCAGTGTCATCACCATCGTCATAATAATGATACCGATAATGGTAAAGATGATGATAATGGTGATTGTGATGGTGATTATGGTGGTGGTGGTGGTGGCGATGATGATGATGATGATGATGATGATGATGATGTTGATGTTGATGTTGATGTTGATGTTGATGTTGATGTTGATGTTGATGTTGATGTTGATGTTGATGTTGATGTTGATGTTGATGTTGATGTTGATGTTGATGTTGATGTTGATGTTGATGTTGATGTTGATGTTGATGTTGATGTTGATGTTGATGTTGATGTTGATGTTGATGTTGATGTTGATGTTGATGTTGATATTGATATTGATATTGATATTGATGTTGATGCTGATGTTGATGATAATCATAACCATTGCAACAATATAATCATAATAATAATAATAATAATAATAATAACGAAAACAACTACTACAACAACGATAAAAAATAATAATAACAACAGGAGAGACGACCCCCACCCAACCCCCCAGTCCTCCCCTCCCTCCCTCACCCGAACAGGTGACCATCGCATCTCAAAAAAATTCCCACGCCCACATTCCTCTTGCTTGTGCGAAGGCTATCATAGAGGCAAGGCTAAGTATCGGTCGCTGACTTTGCTGACACCGCTTGGATGCCCCGCCCACCCGCCCCTAGCCCGGGTCAGCCTGACACCACTCCAGATACCTGACCGAGAGTAATAACACAGGCCGGGTAACGGGTAGCAGGTGAGACCGCCTTACTCCCGGCTTGTCCCGTCTGATATTTATCTATCGACTCATCTCGGCATAAGAATAGATGGGTCGAGATCGCGCGTAATCATACCATAGCACGCACGCCCGCACGCACGCATTTACGCCCACCCAGGTACTTCCTCAGTGCCCCCACCACCTCATCTGCCCGTTACCCAAGTGGTTCCTTGCTAACCTTTACGCCATCGAGGAACCCCTTGATTTAAATAAACTTTTCAAAGGACCCCAGATCTCCGAAACGTCTGTCGACTCAAAATTTTATCAACAATAAACTAATTTTCTGAATTTTCTCTATCGACTGAAACGGAGTATGCAATTAAACAAATGGCAGTATCTAGAAGAAAAAAATGAAAATTTTAAAGTATGTCTCTAGCATCCTCATCGTGTGTAAATTTTGGGAAATTCTACATTAGTTCCAAAACTCTATCAATTCTACCTTTACGAACCCACTACCCTAACCCATCACGGCCTTCTAATGCCCCGACGACATTATCCGCACACGTAAAACAGGCCGCACCCATACCCATCTCCTTGCGCACGGCCGTAAACCTGCCCCCACTGACGACTCTTTTTGCAAAGGAGGTGGGGGTGGGGGTGGAAGGGGTACTTGTGTCTGTTTTGTATGTTCATGCGTTGTTGTTGTTTTTCTGTGGACGTGTCTGTTTTGTCTATTTATCTGCTGTCATGTTTTTGTTTCCTTTGTTTCGGTCTCTGGTTATTTATTCCCCTTCCCCATTTTCTTTGATAACTTTCTCTTCCTCTTTCTTGCCTTGTCTCTTTTTATTCACCTCCCTCTCCCTCTCCCTCCCACTTTCATTCTCTCTCTTAAGCCCGATCCTAATAAACATCTACACATGGCCCTACCACTGTGTTTCCCATTACACAACTCTTTGTCACTTCCTTCTCCCCCTCCCCCTCACCCTCCCCATCCAACGTCAGGCCAATATATTGTCTTCCCTCCGTGTAAAAACGTGTATACATGAAACGTGTAAATATTCAAACATAATACATAGTATTCACACGCTCTTTCACCCTCCATGACTCTCGTGTGCTATCAATGGCTGGTGTAAGTGCGTGCATGAGCACTCGTGTTTGACAACAGCGAACATAAAACGCCTTGACGCAGTATTGTCTTAACGGTTAGAACTTCATCCTTGTGTGCGAAAAAAATAAATTGCGGTATAAACAAGTATTTGTAACTAAAGACGTAAAACTGACCCAGTGAATATTGACTGAATGAATGAATGAATTGATGAGTACATGACTAAAGGAACGACCGACTAATCGACTTCCTGTTTCAAAACAAAGCACGTCCGAACATCCAGATTTACCCGAAAACCACACAAAATTTAAATAAATAAGAAATATAAAAGCAAATGAATGTTTTCCCTATTTATGAAAGGAGGGAAGAAATGCAGTCGAGTTGACCAGAACGAAGGCCACAACACGTGCGCGTATCTGTTCGAAAGGTCAAGCGAGCGAGTAATGTGAACACTGAACTTGGTTATCTTTCAGGTATGCACTCTAAGTGGCCTTTCACAATGCCTGAAGCCAAAAAATATAGCAAAAATACCTTTCAATGAAAATCTAAGAAAAGCGAACTTGGCAGAATTGAAGTCGTTATAAAATTATATATAACAAGATTGATAGCCAAATTTCTAGTAGCAAAGACAATATCTATCAATATCCCATAATGCAAGTAAAAACCGAAGAAAAGAAGAAAAAATGCCAACCAAGACACATGCCAAGAAGTTGGGTCATCTCTCAAACACATGGCCGCTTAACCCCGAATCCCAAAGGTCAATCAGATGACCATTTTACCTGTTGCTTAAGCACTGACCTGACTCCCAAGCGTTTGTCTCTCATGGCAGTGATAGCATATTGTAGTGTATAGTTTTGATACTGTTGGCATACTAGTAATGGATGTGTAAATATTGTTCATTCAGCATTTGTATCATCTATCATTTGTATTACTACGATTATAACAGTAAACAGACTAGCAATACTAATATTACACCTATTTACACATTTAATTTCAGTAAGTATACAAGCCTATGACAACACACGCCCTTAAATAAGCAGTTCATTGGCATACACTGAATAAAATACAACGTGCAACAACCCCCATCCTATTCCTAAAAATAGTATATAAATAAATAAAACATCACAAGACTCACAACAGTGACAACGGGCTTGCAAAAGACATTAGAATCGCCACCCACCGACAAACTCTCCCGGCGTCCACAGTTCCCACAGGAAATACCAGGTCAAGCAGGGCTAATGTGGACTTGTTGGGAGGTAAGAATATCAGGTCACTCATCCCACACAAAACTCTCCCACACCGTTGCTCCCTCCAACACCCTGCATCCTCCCACGTCCTGTTTTCCCCTACACCCTACACCCTCCAACACCCTGCATCCTTCCACATCCTGTTCTCCCCTACACCCTGCACCTTCCCACACCCTGCAGACTCCCACGCCCTGTTTTCCCCTACACCCTCCCCCATCCTGTTCTCCCTTACACCCTGCACCCTCCAAGACCCTGCGTCATCCCACGCCCTGTTTTCCCCTATACCCTGCACCTCCAACCCCCATCTTCCCATACCCTGTTCCTTACCCATCCTTATCTACCTTTCTCTTCCCCTAAATAACCTTAGGGACGTTTTCATGACACAAGAAAGCGGCACTCGAGAGAGATCATCCACGTCGAAATGTACTCTTCATCAGCTGATGGGGATGTAAACACACCCCACCCAAAAAGGCGCAACAAAAGGATTCAATTCATGCCTTTATGAGCATTCAATTTATATGTGGGATGAGTCTTTATCTTCGTGATTGTAATAAAATAAGCCACCTTTTATTGCAACGCTCTGGGAGGCGCATAAATCACACACTTGCAAACAAATGGTAATCTTTGGCTAACAATACTGGAATGTACATAAATTTGCATCCCATTAGGATACACTTAATCACAAACATATATCAAACGAATAATAAAAGAAAAGACTACTACATTCTGACATAAATACAAACCAAATTGCCTTAATCCGCCAATAAAATCTCCAGCCTCACCGCTTACGACAAATAAACCGCCCTGTACTTCACCTTGGATATCTCTTAAGTTAGAATCAGCGTCCAAAAATAGACACAAGACAAAGATATATAAACAACAACAGCATTTATAAGGAAAAAAAATGTAAGATGGGAAACTGAATCATAAAAAATAAATAATACAGCATAACAAAGATGACAGACATATTGAAAAAAGAAAGACAAAAAATAACCAAAAGACAATAACACACAACCTTCATGAGTAAAAAAAAATCCCAAACACACCAATCTAAAATTAAAGAGTACAACAATAAAACAAACAAACTACACAATATCCAAGAGACATGTCCGGTGTACAGTCGACAGTAAAAATGTCGTCCTACACCTCCGCCGGTCACGAAACTCGCAGGGCCGTTCTTTGTGACGCTCGACCCCGCCAACCGGAATGGCCAGCCGCTCTAACGGACCGCCATGCAAATGTTTATCCTCGCTGTTGTAAAAATAAATCTCCTAGAGGAACAGGAAGATATTGTATTCTCGGTTATGCGCTACGTTGCTGGCTCTCCTCCGCCTGCAGTTATACAGTAGGTCTTCGTTTATCTTAGGATTTGCATGTATTTACATAATGCTTATGAAGCATCTAATACTAAGTACTGTTCTATCAGCCACATGATAACAAAGACACATATTATCTACCGAACAATGGGAAAACATATTAAAAATAGATGGTATCTATTAAACAAAAGGAAAACAAATCAATGTAACCAACGGAGCAACGATAACACAGGAAGATCGCCCTGACTACATTGTTTGGTTTCTTATGTTTACGTTCAGGTTTTATTAATTCATGCTCCTCCTCATCTTTCCTTTTGAAGTTTCTCTTTTCCCTTCTCTCTGCTTCTCTCTCTTCCTCTTCTCCCTTCTCTATTCTTCTCTCTCCTCCTCGTCTCCCTTCCTCCAACTCTTTTCCCATCCTATCTTTTCTCTCAGTATACACATACATTATTCTCTTGTTTTCCCACTTCTTTATGTCCCCCTACCTTTATATCATCGCTACCTGTATGGTTTCTCTCTCAGGGTAATCCCGCAGTAGTTTGCTTACGCAACCCTTATTCCCTCTCCCTGTGGCGGATCCCTTGTCCAAAAGGCTTCCTCGTTCGCTATGATACATCTGTAACGTTATGACTGTAATGCATAGCGATTAATATTATGATACAAGTATTTATGCTATTTTTCTATGTTTGAAGCAGAGGAGATAATAATGCATCGGAATAGGAGACGACCGTTTATGCCACACGTTAGTGTCTACCTGTTGGACATACTTCTTCTCTTAGTTCATCTGCTTTGAGACACAATGACGTATCACTGACGTCACGTCCCGATCTGACGTCATGGATACTGATGACGACACAAACGGATCAGAACCCGTCCCGCCCACCTGTCAGGAGGACCAGTTACAGCGGAAGACAGTATCTATGAATTCCTTCTTCTCTCTCTCTAAGTGTCGGTAGCTGATTTTCTTTCTGTTCTATAGTCAATATTTGTTCTTTTATCTTGTCTTGTCTTGTCTTCCCTTCGTCTTCCTTGTCTCGTCTTTTCATTTTATTTTCCTTTCTTTATTTTATGTTTTTATCTCTCCGAATAGAACATGCACAATTACAGATTGAGAATACTAATTCACATATTTTACTTGGCCAGACACCAATTCACAACGAAATCCTTTAACTTGCTACTTATGTAAATATAAGCAATAGACTAAACGGAGATACACAGCTAACACAAATTAGACGCACACATCCAGCAAAGAATAATCATAAATAAACATCAGAATTTACTGGTACTTAAATATACAAAAATAAAACGACACACTGGCGTCCTCAAGTCCCGCACAAGAGACTCATCTTGAGAGAACAAGAGCATATTAGACGGTACTTCAGAGGCCCAAGGAGAGGGGAAACAAGACGTCTAGAATAAATAACAAGAGAGAGCTGTGGCTGCGGTCCCAAACATTGCCAAAAAAGGGCCTCGCTGCTTTGGGTCAGCCTCGAGCACAAACCCAGTGACCCGAGCTCTAACTTGGCAACAATGATAGTGCAAAAAAAAGAGGCGTTTCTGGTAACTGTGCGGAGCTAAGTGAACCGCCGTGTTTTAATCATTTGCTCTGCGCCCACAGGCAGCGGTTGAATGCCAGGGATGTCACAAGGCGCCTGATCTCGCGACCGGCATACGTGGAGGAATTAACGCGAATTAACACTGTTGACTCACGCCAACCTTAGGTCGTGCGAATGTTCGGATCCGAGACACAGAATCATGACTTTTGTGACGTCAGAGGACACCGGGAGGAAGCAGGAAATAGCCACGTCTACAGGTGGTGTTCAGGTAGGTCAGGTAAGCGCCCTTAGCTGACCTGAAGAAGGCGTTGGAGGGGTTGGCCGCCTCTTGTCCTCACGCTCATGACGTGTCCGGCAGTTAGAGAGCCTCCTTACGGGTCATCAGGTCTTAGGCCCTGGAGGATTAAGGTCTATATTAGCATGTGGGGTTTCCTTCTGGCGTCAGTTCGGCCGGCAGAGTAGGTCTTGTTCTTGCATTCCATGCTTCATCCGTCTAGAGTTTCTATCTATATCCTTTTAAAACTAACAATGTTTCTCTTCAAAAACGATCTTCAACATGTTTCGTTACGTTATTCCTTCTGTATCTGGTGTCTCTTAACTTATGTCTATGTTTACCAATCAGGTGATTATTATGGAACGCATGTGCTTAATAATGTTCTTATCTGCATAGGAGTCGCCAGTGCCAGCGCCGTAGCTACCGACTCATTAATTCACGGAGATAAAATAGTCGTTCTTCCTCTCGGTACGACTGATATCAAAACGACATCGACCGCCGTCCCTCTACCGAGCAGACCCGACACACTGAGCAAACGGTAAGAACTCATGATTCGCCAGATATCATGTGCACATCAATTTTTCGAGCCTGACACATGGCATGCAGAAGCTGTTGATCCTCCGGCGTGCGAGTGTACTCCTGTGTGGCTGTGTGTTTCTTGGGCAAACACGGAGTGGACTCTTTATTTAAGTCGATTTGTTTAGGCGTTCATCGTCGTAGAAAGCGCTGGCTTTGATCTCTCTTTCCCATTTTTTATCTTCGACGAAAAATAAACATGAATATATATATTCATGCCCCATTAACATTCCTTGCAAGGCTTCTAAAACACACATACATACATACATAAACACAGGCATATACACATACTGTGCACACACACATACACTCTCTCTCTCACACACACACACACACACACACACACACACACACACACACACACACACACACACACACACACACACACACACACACACACACACACACACACACACACACACACACACAAGCACGCTAAAAGACAATGCAGTTGATACCACAAAACAAATAACTTCCCTAATTCCCTCCAATTTGCGCATTTACCTCTGATTTCGTATTTGCTTTTCCCTCCGCCCACTTAACGTACTCAATTGCAAGTTTTTTCCTCCTCTTTCTCCACCTCCTTTAGCTCCTCCATCTTCTTCATCTCATTCTCCTCCTCCTCCTCTTCTACGTCCTCCTCCTTCACCTCCTTTTCCTCTTCCACCTGTTCCTGCTCTTCCTTTTCTTTCTATTCCTCCATTCCTTCTCTTCCATTTCCTTCTTCTATAATTTCTCCAACTCCAACTCCAACCAACTCCTATAACTTCTTCTTCTTCTTCTTCTTCTTCTTCTTCTCCTCTTCATCCTCCTCCTCCTCTTCATCCTCCTCCTCCGCCTCCTTCCACCTACTTCCTTGTCGGGTCAGAGTCCTGTTATCTTTAAATATTCTTCTCTCTCTCTCTCTCTCTTTTTTCACCCGTGACATCTTAACCCTTTTCCTTCCCGCACCTCTTCCATCTCTCGTCCATTTCCGGTTCTGCCGCCATCGCTTCTTTCTTGTGTTTTTCTTTCTTATTCCTCCTTTTCTTTCTCCTTCTCTCTCATCCCTTACCTTTCTCCTCTCTATCCTTCTCCCCTCTCCTTCCCACTCTCCGTCCTTCTCCACTCTCCCCCCTCCTTCCCTCTTTACCTCCCCCTTCATCTCCCCTCTCCTTCCCACTCTCCCCCTATCCCTCCCTTCTTACTACCTAGCCCATCACTCGTGCCCCCCCCCCCTTCGCCATGATTCGCGGGCCGTTTTTACCTCCTCGGCAGCAACAGCATCAGCAACCCCGCGGTGACACGTACACATCGACCTCCCGTACCTCCATATCTTTATTTCTATTTCATTTATCATTTCTTATTCATGTTTTATTTGTGTGTTCTAGAATTTACATGATTCCGTAAGTGGAGGCGAGCGATTCGAGATAGCCTAGAGAAGGAGTTATCGAACCCTCATCCTAAACAATTCACGGGGGTTACGGATCCCGTGCAGGGGATTGAATAGCGGTTTCATTTACTTCCATTCTCACTTAATCCCATACAAGGGATTGGATAGCTTATTCACTTACTTCGCATATCTTTCGTTCTTGACGTCCATTCCTCCATTCACACAAGAGAATCCCAGTTAGCCCAGTGTACATGATGACAATGATCCATGCAGGAGGTCAATTATGTAGATTTTTAAAAACTCATTTACCTTTTTTCTTCTGCTGCTGCTTCTAGATCCTCCTCCTCCTTCTTCTTCTTCTTCTTCTTCTCCTTCTCCTTCTCCTTCTCCTTCTCCTTCTCTTTCTCTCCTTCTCCTTCTCCTTCTCCTTCTCCTTCTCCTTCTCCTTCTCCCTCCCCGTCTGCTTCTCCTTACTACTTCCTCTCTCCTCCTAGCCTTTAACCCCCCCTTCCGCGCCACTGCATGGTACTGCGAAAAGGGCACGTCCTTCTCGGAGCAGCTCCTACAGGCATCCTTTCACTTCATGCAGAATCCTGACCTGACACACCCTTCGCCCCATCCTTATTCCTTTCTTCTCACCCCTTGACTCTTATTCTTTTTCTCTCGTTATATCCTTGATTTATTGCACACATTGCTTTTACCTTTGTTGTTTTCGTTATCTTTCATGTTCTTCTCCTCCTTCTTCTGTTTCAATTTCTTATTATTATTCACCCTCTTCTCTTACGCCCATTTTCCCCTCCTCTATTTCTTTCACCTTCTTCTCTTTCACCTCGTTCTCCTTCTCCATCTCTTTCACTTTCCCCTTTTCCTCCTTCTCCATCTCTTTCATCTTCTTTCCCCCCTTCTTCACCTTTCCCTCTCTCTCTCTCTCTCTCTCTCTCTCTCTCTCTCTCTCTCTCTCTCTCTCTCTCTCTCTCTCTCTCTCTCTCTCTCTCTCTCTCTCTCTCTCTTCCACACCCTCTCTTTCCCTCTTCCTCCTCAAAGGGAGTAGCTACCCGATACTTCCGCTGTCACTCATTTCATCCTCGGGGAAAAAACAGGGAGTTAAAGATAACGTCCCACACATATGCCGGGTCATACTCCGGAGCAACGTTAAATAGGCTGTCAAGGGGAAGCGCCGAGGGGAAAAAGGGTGTTGGTGGGAGGGAGCCGAGGGGAAGACGGAAAAAGGGAAAAAAGAGTTATATGGTAGGGGGAGAATGCGTAGAGCCTGAAGAGGAAGGGGGAAACGGTGCAAGATAGAGGGGAAGGAATGGGAAGGGAAGAGGAAGAACAAAAAAGTCCGTAGAGACAGAGGCCGGGTGGTCGGGTCGAGTTCGTTACAATGCCTGTAAGTACATCTGCGTCCTCTTGCATCACCGGCGTCCACACCGTCCGCACCCTCCTTCGCCCTTAACATTCAACGGACAGCAACAGACCTAACCCGCCCTACCGCCCGCACCCTAGGGCCACGACTCTGCATTGCCTTATGTATGGACATTCTAACATATTTTGCTTTATGCAATGATTTGTAGAAATGCAGCACGTTATGTCACCAGTAGCCTTCACCTTCCACATCCGAGTGTCATCATGGCTGGCTGTGAGTGCGCATGTACCCTCCCATCCCTCCCACTCCCCTAGCATCAGTGAGCAAGACAAACGTCGTTGCACAATGGCGACCAAAGACACTGGAGGTGTGAGGTGAATGCTGATGCTCACTGTTTCGTAAAGCTACCTGGTAAAATAACAAAGCTCAGGCGCCGTGGACGGAACGTTGCTCTTTCGCCACGCAAAAGCAGAGACTGAACAAAAAAACGGAAGCAAAGTCACGCACAAAAACGGGGGGAGGGGGGGGGGGCAAGCCAAAAACTACAGATTTATAGATGACGCTGTACTGCCAAATATAGTTTTTTTTACAATTCGAAAAAATAAATATCAACACAAAAATGCTCTGATAGTGCTTAATAAAATGCCACACAAAGACTACACAATTGTACTCGACCACAGACATGAGGCAAGATCACCACTCTTAAAACAAGTTCTTTGTACCCCTTGAGCGAAACTATGCCGCGGAAAAAGAGACGCAACCAGCTGCGAATGGCACGCACATTCGTCTGACTGAATCACAATCGCACTTTTCCCTCACGCGCCCGTCCAAGTGAGAAACTGAATCATCCGTCAATTTGTGAAATCCATTTACAAAATTTAATCCTATTACATACAAGACTATGCTAAAAGATCGAAATATATTTGATCCTGAAAGCAATTCTCGTCAGGTTCCGGTCACGAACTCCGTTTTCTACAACTCTGCCCACATCCCTCTTCGCCTTCCCTGTTCCTCGACGTCTCTTCTCGCAGGAGGATGTACTTTGCACCTTCTATAAATACGGCCAAGGAGGTGCACTGTTCCCATGCACCCGTGGCGAGCGATGCACCTGAGAGTCTCTTAGCGACGCACGCCGTAATAAAATCCTCTCTCCCGCCCCCTATCAAGACCCCTATGTCCCCTTCCCCGACGCCCCCTCCCCCTTGCTACGTCCCCCTACGACTTCTAGCCCACCCAAGCCCCTACGCCCCTCGCTGCGACAGGTCCTCTCCACGCGACCCTACGAAACCACACGACTAATTATCTGATTTGATTGCCTGCCTCTGTGGCTTTTAACGACTGCCTAAGGTGATCAGGATCGACTTACCGCCGCTATTATAAAACCGATGTGGCATTTACTGGTGCTTTATCTAAATCCGGTATCACAACAGGATTAACCGACGCCATGTGTAAAACCCGCCCGGCCATATGTAACT
>BOPN01003928.1:40000-42500 GCA_017312705.2 Penaeus japonicus | reverse complement strand
GTGGGGAAGGAAGGTAGAGAGGACTGATAGAGGGAGGGGAGCATGTCAGAGAGACCAGGTGGTGGGGTCGAGGAGGGGTAGGGGGATGGAAGCAGGTAGAGAAGAAAGATGGAGGTGGGCGGGGGGTGCAGAGAGGACAGGTCGAGGGGAATAGGATGGTGGGGAGAGGGGGGGGAGGGGTAACGCTAGACGGACGCTTCCTGGCAGGTGCAGTGGCGATGTAAAATATGCGAGCGTATATCAAGATGAGGATAATCTATAAAATACGTATATTGTAAAAATAAAATATATAAATATCATAAAAAGCTAAGTATAGGAAGGACTTTTACGTGAAAAAATAATGCTGTAACAGAGTGAAGATAACAATATAACAAAAGCTATTATCTAAGCATGATAAGAAGGATGATATGTATTAGAAGGTCAGGTTTTTGTACGTTTGGTGGTGGTGGTGGTATGAGAAGGATGAGTAGTTGGAGGACGTGAAGGAGGAGGAGATGGAAGAGGAGGAGGAGGAAATGGAAGATGAAGAGGAGGAGGAGGAGGAGGAGGAGTTGGATTAGAAGGAGGAAGAGGAGAGTTAGAAGAAGAGAAAGGGGAAACAAAGATAACGTAGACAAGGAGGAGAAAAAAAGAAAAAGAAAGGAAAAGAAGAACAAGAAGTACTGGCAGGATGAAAAGATCTAACCAAAGTACAAGGTACCTATCAAATCGTCACCTCACGTCAAAATAACCATCCGGAACCAGTCATAATACTAAGAAAACTACCCCCCCCCCCTATCACAAACCCAAACACTGTCGCCACAAGCCATCAACCCTTTTCCCCCCACCCAAGAAAAAAAAAGACAAAAAATTCTATCTTAAAAATATACTCCGTCTATAAATAAAAAAAAATTCACCCGATTTCCAGTGATTTATAAAATGGGTCATAAATGTAACCTGAATCCTTCCTCCACTTCACCTACCCACCACTCTCCTGGAATATACTATTGGAGGATGGGTGATCGGCACACCCCCGTTGTTATACTCCAGGTTATACTAACATATAAGGTCAAGGAGTGAGCGTGGGTCGAGCAGAAACGTCTTCGACAAACCATTAAAGTCAGCCAAGTGTCGAAAGGTTAATGGGACGAAGTTAATTGTCTAGATTTTCCAAAGTTACAAATCTCGATTTTCCGAATCATTTTCTATAAATAGGTTTCTTTGGGTTGATGTATTTTCAATGGACGGAATAATACTGGAACTCTCCTTTTTCAATATTCAAATATAAAAATATTAGAAAAAGAAATAAGAACATGTTTTACTACAAAGCTTTTTTAAATTGAAGGCACCAAAAAAAAAGTAAAAGAAAAATCTTCAAGAAATGTGAGAAAAGGAAAAATAATCTAGCGATCGAAATTTAGGAAATGAAACCTGAATTTTTGCCTGATGAGGTGGACGAAAACAGGACATAAGACTGATATTTTTCTGCTCGGAAATGACAGTCAGTTGCACCAGATTGAAGAGGAAAAAAATCAGTAAGAAATGAGCACCTGTATCTGTGTGTGTGTGTGTGTGTGTGTGTGTGTGTGTGTGTGTGTGTGTGTGTGTGTGTGTGTGTGTGTGTGTGTGTGTGTGTGTGTGTGTGTGTGTGTGTGTGTGTGCGTGTGCGTGTGCGTGTGCGTGTGCGTGTGCGTGTGCGTGTGTGAATGCGCTTGTATCTATCTATGTGTATGTCTATCTATATACACACATGGTGAATCAATCGGTCAACAAGAGTAAAAACACACGATATATATATATATATATATATATATATATATATATATATATATATATATATATATATATATATATATATATATATATATATATATATATATATATATATATATATATATATATATACATATATAAAGCCAGGCACATCCTGGTCGTATTCTGAGCGTCCTTTGATACACCCCCTTCCCTCCCCCCTTCCTTACCGCTTCAACTGCACCTCTGCAATAAATTGCCATATTACCCAACCTGCGGAAACTTATAATCTGGAGACGCACGTATCGCATCTCCTCTTTACCTGCAGATCAATATCCCTGCAACGAGTATCAACGCGATGACGTGAAGTGATCGTTCTCCCTGCGCCAAGACTGTTAAAAAAAATACCTCTCCAACAACGGCATTTTTATTTCATCATTATTTTTTTAAACATTTTTTGCCAGTTTTCGTTTTAAATCTAGAGCATTGCCGATTAACGTGGATTACGACCAAATCCGTGCCGATTAACGAGCATTATTCGCGCTTACGTAAACAGCTTTGATCATTTCGAGAAAGTTTTGTCGCGTGAACATAATGAGAGTAAACAGTGTGCAGGCATGCTTGTTTGTTATCATTATACTCTGAATATAAAGAAGTCGAATATAAATGCATCTGAAAATGGATATCGAGATGGAGAGAATAGTAAAACGACCATCCGGTACACCAGTCAAATTCTAATGATAATAATGATGATGATGATGATGATGAT
>BOPN01003928.1:27500-35000 GCA_017312705.2 Penaeus japonicus | reverse complement strand
TACCTCACGCACCAACAGTCTGTATTTATGCTATTTCATTATCCAATTATGACTGACCAATCCCCCAATCTGCACCACCGCGATCTTATGCCACCACAGCGACCTGCAGTGACACGTGCCTTATTAACCCGTGCAGGTACCACGATCTGGCAGGAAGCTCGGGGGGTAAACCTGTATTCGGAGCCTGTCTTGTACCCAGCTGTGACCTACACCTCGTGGTGGGGTAAAAAGAGGAAGCTATGATACGCCCACGCGTTGACCCCGCATGCTTGACTAATAAACAAGTTTCCTACCTGCTTGCTGCTTGTTTCTTTGTTTGTTTTTTTTAATCTGTCAATTTGTTTACATGTATCCCAGTCTGCTTGTTTGATCTATTTACCCTCTTGCCTCCTTGACTTCTTCCCACCCTTTCCTGCCTGCCTGCATATTTTGTTTGTGTCTGCCTGACTGATTATTTGCTTGCCTCCCTCTATCCATCCCCCATCCCTCCCTCTCTTCCTACTTCCTTTTTTTCTTCCTTCCTTCCTTCCTTCCCTCCTACCTACTTACTCCATCCATCAATCCCTCCCATCCTCTCTCTCCCTTCCCTCCAACCCCCTCCCCTCACTTCACCCCTTCTTCCCTCCCTCCTAAGCACACATCCCGACCAAGTGACTGACTAACCGAATGACTAAACACCAGATCACGCTCGTCTACCGGCCAGACGCCCCGATAACGCCACGCAAACCGGTAAGTAAACCCATGCAGACCGGTCCCGAAATCTTTCCGAAAGCCAGGCGAGGCGAACCGGGTAAAATACACGGCAATGGATACTGTAATTGTAGTACTGGGAGAGCTGTGTTTAACTGGTTAGGTCTCGTTTTCACCTCCGCCCTTGTGCACTGATCTGGGACGGGCGGATTTTCGGTGGTTCGTGACTGTACGTGAGTATTTGTGTAGGCGTATATGGTCGTTTGTGTATGTTTGTAGAGGTATATCGTACGTTTGCTTCTTCCTATTTCATATGTGTTTTCCTGCTGTAATGGGCGTGCGTCAACCTAGTGTGTGTGGGTTATGGTGGGGTGTGTGTAAGCACGTGATTGTCTGGATGGGCGTTAATAATGCTCTTTGTGTACGCTTTGGAGCATTCATGTTCAATGTTTGTTTCTTGTGATTTCACATCCATAGGTTTTCGTTTTCTTTCTGTGCACGTTTCAATGGCCGTTTCTTTGAGCGTGTATACATCCCCATGTGTATGTTTCATACAAATATCTCCTGAAGGTGATAAAATATCAATAGTAACAGTAATAAAAAATATTACTATCAGTACTAGTATTATAACAATAACAAGTCATAATTACTTTTAAAAAAAACTACTACTAACAATAATAACAATAACAATAATAAAAATAATAATAATAATAATAATTGATGAAAACTACAACAAAAATAAATTATCAGCAGCTTTTATTCGGGCGCCCAGCGACAGATTTATCGACAGCTGAATTCCTCAAAGCCGATGTCATCAATATTATAGGATTTTGAACTTGTATTCCTATCCTTATCAAAAATCCTTGACCTCGTCTTTCCTTAAATCGCTCTTCCTCTATCTCTTTGTATGTTTATAATATATATATATATATATATATATATATATGTGTGTGTGTGTGTGTGTGCCCGCGCGTGCGTAGACGCAGGCATACGATGAAATGCAATTCGTCCAAAGAGTTGATGTGTGTTGCCCCGCCTGGAGAAAATCTCATTGCATGTTTCGCAGAATTTTCAAAACTGCAAGACATTCCTGTCATTCATGGGGCCTCCCTGGCCGTAAACAAGCAGAAAAGGTGTTCGCAACTATTTGCTTCTATAATATTATTTATATACATATATACATACACACACACACATATGTATATATATATATATATATATATATATATATATATATATATATATATATACACACACTCAAATGTGTGTGTGTGTGTGCGTATGTGTGCGCGTGTGTAAGGGGAGATAGAGAGAAGAGAGTAGAGAAAACGAAGGAAGGGGACCGGAGACCTGACTCAACAGAGAACGTAGGAGCAAGCAATACCGCCACGTCGCCATAACAAAGCGAGGTGGGAGAATGTCAAGAAAAAAGACAAACTTCATGTACAGGAATAAAACCTAGCGCCCTGAGTGACTCCTTCCGCCACGTCGAGGGTTCCAATCCACGAAGAACCGCCGAGGACACAGCCTTCAGCAGCCTAGAGGTGACGGGCGGGCGGGTGGGGACGGGCAAATGTTGCGCACGAGGGTGGGGTCAACCAACCTCTATTGATCTGAGTTGAGGGCTACCCGTGCCTCGTTGGGGTGGACTGGGGTGGGGGATGGGGGATTAGGACTATTCGAGGAGGGGGAGTGGGGGATGGGATAGACGGAATAGGAGAGGGGAGAGGGGAGGGGGAAATGTTAATGTTTTCGAGTTGAAAATATCCAGCTGATATCTCTCTGTTTAATCGGATCTATGCAACAGCGAATGCGAAGCACAGCGGAGCGCGGCCGTGGAAACAAAGCTATCCGGTTCCGCTTTAAGTGCAACGGGATAATTCACACCAAAAGGGCTGGCGAACAGGACAAGCAAATATAGAACCTATGTATTTCACGCTCGTTCCCATCCTCCTGTGACACCTTTGTTTACCAGATTTCCCCCCGCGCCGTGATGTAAAGAGATACCTGAAGCAAATCCACGAGGATGCTGCAACGGGAACCCGAGAGCTTCCCTTTATTCGGCGCACAGGTGTTGCGGCGGACACGGAATACATACACAGGATTTGGATTCGCAGAGAGAGAGAAGGAGTGAAATCCCTTTCGCCAACACGGGACTAGAGATTCTAGAGATTTCTAGAGATTCGTTGGCAGCGTTGCGGTTAATGAAGAGATGAATGATTTAATTAATTAATACATGATTAATATATATCTATATACATAGACATACATACATACATACATACATATATATATATATATATATATATATATATATATATATATATTATATATATACTATATATATATATATTTATTTATTCATTTATTTATATACACATTTATATAAAAGACAAAGGGAGAAAATTATGATCTTTTATTACATTCATGTGAATATTTCTCTGCACTTAGATTTTAATACATACTTACATGTATATATGCATAAGTATATACATATACACAAAACACACATCTATCTATCTATCTACCTATCTATCCATATATATATATATATATATATATATATATATATATATATATATATATATATATATACACTTAAAAAAGCGAAAAGAAAGACGCCCATGACTCCTAACAGTAAACACTTAAACCCTTGCCGAACCTGCCTCAATGCCCGTCCTTCTTGTAAACGATGTCAAAGGCAAAAGCTCTTCACTGTCAAACTTTTAAAAAATGTAAGCCTTTCTTACTCTCACGCAAACACCTCCCTTTTTCGCCTATGCACGTTATTCTAGCACCTGCGTAGCTCTTGCTGTAAGGACCAATATGGAATGGATAGGTACGGAGAGACCTAGAGTGAGCAGCCATGGTATCATGTTCTCCCTGGTAAATAACTGGTTCTTAAGGTGTGAAGCGAGAAGGGGACTCTGTAGGAGGGGGGGGGTGGAGGGGATGGGATGGGAGGAAGGGAGGAGAGAGACTGGGGAGGGGAAGGCAAGAGGACAGGAGAGGATAGGAAAAGAGAGGAAGGAGGGGAGGGGAGGGGAGGAGAGGAGAGGAAAGGAGAAGAGAGAGTAGAAGAGAGAAGAAAGTAGAGGAGAGGAGAGGAAAGGAGGGGAGGGGACGGGAAGGGAAAGAAGATATAAGATAAGACTCGTGATGAGTGGAGGGAAAGGGAAAGGAGGGGAGGGGAGGGACAGGGGAGGCGTAGTCATCTCAGATAGAGTTACATCAACAGGATCCCACACTAATTACTTTGACTACATCCATATCGCTGGACATGCTATAACTAATGGTATTCGCTTTTATATACAGATCCTGAAGTTCTCAAATTAGCTTAACGAACAAATAAGTGAATCGTTGAAAAATATATAAATGAAACAAATGAATAGATGAAAAAAACGAAAGATAAAGAACAAGAATCGCTTTTAAATAAACGCATCACAAAGATCAAACCCCATCATCCATTCAGACAGTAAGCTGCTTTCCAAATGGCAAAATCGGGAAAATCCTCTTTACATCAACGATTTTCAGGTTTGTTGCAGACTCGTCCCCGACTTTTGACAGAATGCACGGCCCACGCAAAATTAGCAATACATGACACTCGTTACTGTTATGCAGAGTGTCAATGTCACGCAGCTTTGATTATCAACAAAACAAAACGTAATATTCACGACCAAGTAACATGACGTTTTAAAACGACAAAACGACTGCAAATATTACGAATCGCAACCACCAATGAAGGATAAAAATGAGAAAATGAAAGGCAAAACGCAGACAAGAGCCCTAATTCACGCCTTGGACCACGTGACCCCGAACGACCCCTGGCCACGACCCCCTCCCCCTATCCCTCCCTCTACCCATCTGTACAAGAAGGACCTTCAGCCTTACCCTCAGTGGGCATGTATCTTGACCCGCAATTAACCCTATCAGGAACGCCACGCATCAGCCGACGGTATCAGAGCGGAGGACAAGTGCCCCGTCGCGTGCCACAGCTCGGCAGAACCGGCGGTGCGAGGTGGCTGACGTGGCACCGACGCGGCTGGTGCCTGTCAAAAGTGGCACTCTGATGGCACCCCTCACCTAACATCAGGCTGTTACACTGGCACTATCACGCTAATTATTGCTAGTCACACTCTTGAAATATTCCCACTTGACCCTCGCCAGATCAGACCGACGCCTTTCAGTATACTACGTCATGGCGCCTCCTCACTTTTCTCTCTTCTTCTTTTCCATTCCTCTCCTCCTCTCCCTCCTCCTCCTCCTCTTCTTCTTCTTCTTCTTCTTCTTCTTCTTCTTCTTCTTCTTCTTCTTCTTCTTCTTCTTCTTCTTCTTCTTCTTCTTCTCTTCCTCCTCCTCCTCCTCCTCCTTTTCTTCTGTCTCTCTCCTCCCCCTTTTCCTCGTCACATTCGCCATCATCACCCACCACTTTTCTCCTCTCTTCTCTTCCTATCATCTTATCCTTCTATCTTATTCTCTTCCTCCCTCCCTCTTCCCCTACCCATCAACATCCTCCTCCTGAAAAAAAAGAGAACAAAAAAAAGACGAAATACAAACCAATACCATCGATAAACCAAATACAGAACCAATTAGCATTGGCAATAAGACGTAGCTAAGCTCCGAATCCCACCTGCTATCTGGCCGCTCGGGTGATATTCTCATTTGATAAGCAGATGTTTACACTGACTCCCGCCGCTGGACCTTGGCAAGGACAGAGAGGCAGAGAGTAAAGCGGGGGCGGGGGGATAGGAAGGATAGCGGGAGTGGGAAAGTGAGATAGATAGGAGGGGAAGAGGAGGAAAGGAATATGGGAAAGAAAGAGAGAAAAGGCAGATGCGATGGGAATACGAGAGGGAGAACAAACAAAAACGACTGAGGAGTGAGAGAGAGAGAAAGAGAAAGAGAGAGAAAATGAGAGAGAGAGAGAGAGAGAGAGAGAGAGAGAGAGAGAGAGAGAGAGAGAGAGAGAGAGAGAGAGAGAGAGAGAGAGAGAGAGAGAGAGAGAGAGAGAGAGAGAGAGAGAGAGAGAGAGAGAGAGAGAGAGAGAGAGAGAGAAAGAGAGAGAAAATGAGACAGAGAGACAGAGAGAGAGTCATTATGCCCAGCAACACACAGCCAACCGCCCGACACATCTATCTCCGAACTCCGTGCAGGAAGAGCGAAGTTGATACACATTAGAATGAGAGCAACGCCCATGTGCGAAGCGTTGCATTGTGAGTCACCCTCAAGGAATGAAATGAAGATATCTTGTCCTTAATTCATCTTCGTATAAGACTCGTATTATTTCACTTCAGCAAGAGCATCAATATCCGACTCGCTAAGATAAACAGATCCGTCGATATCCCACACTTAGGCAACAACACAAACAAAAACATTCCCGCGTGTAACCACTTTTCTCTAACCGTTAAAAAATGAATGATAAATAAAAATAAAAAACATACATAAAAGAGATCTTGACCCCGCTGTCTCAAGATCTGGGGGGAGGGAGGGAGGGAAGGAGGGAGGGAGAGAGGGTGGGAAGGGAGGAAGGAAGGGAGGAAAATAGGGAGGAAGGAACGGAGGGGGGGGGGGGGGGGGGGGGGGGGGGGGGGGGGAGGGGTATGCTAAACGCATCACTCCTATCCCTCGAGAGTAACTATCGACTCTTTTGGGTGGAAAAGACAACACGAATAGGCAAGAAATAGTCAAGAGGAAAAATTAAAGACTACAGTCATCGGATCGCCTTGTTGCTGATTTCGAGGGAAAGGGGGCGGGAGGGGTTACAGAGGAATAGGGGGAGGTACTGGAGTGGGTAAACAAAGAAGAGGGGAGGGTGGGAGTGAAGATGAGGGAGCAAAAGAAAGAGGAAGGAGAGTAAGTAATAATGTAAAGTGGAAGAGGTAGAATAAGGTAGATAAGAAGAGGTGAAAGTGGGATAAGAAGGGTAGGTGGGTGGGGTGGGGGGGGGGTAGCGGGGGTGAGGGGGATGGCAACAACCACTTCTGGAAAACCGATTCTTTTTTGGTGGCTCCTATCCTTATTCATCTGATGGGTCATTCATCTGACAGCGTGACTCACTGAATGCGAGCGTTGACTGGCATCTGTTTTGGCGAGTGTTTTCTTAATTGTTGTGGTTAGTGGTATCGTGTGTGTTCATTATTAAGATTACAGATAACGCTGGCTGATCTTTTTCCTTGCCAATTCTCTTTGCGCCTTTGATACGAATCCGTTTCTCCTATTCTGTCGGTTCGTTCAATATAACTAATTCCGTTTAAGTAAAGGACAATCGCATAGGCCTATGTAGTTGCTATATGTCTCTATATTGTTTACCTTCAATTGTTTTTTATATCGAATCAGGAAGACCACAGGGAGCAAGATGCAACATGGTGAATCTGGGGGTCAGCTGACATAACACCTCTTCCCCCCCTACCCCGCCACGACCCCCCCCCCCCCCATCTCCCCTCCTTCTCAACATCCTAACTCACTCCTTCGCGAGTTCTGTTGACATCATCGACGAATGCCTGAATCTTTCCTCGCTCTCGTTCCCCCTCTCTCTCTTCATCCCTCCTATTTCCCTCCTTCTCTCCCTCGCTCCCTCCCTCCCTCCCTCCTTCTCTCCCTCCCTCCTTTTCTCCTTCCCTCCAGCTTTCCCGCTTTCCTTCATTTCAGTTAAGCCCCGGGATTCTCTTTTTTAGAATTAACACTAATGACCCTCATTAAGCCGTCGCAACAAATAATTACGAGCGTCGGTGGATTCATGCTATCACGTCCTTCAGCGGGAGAATGGAAAGAGAAAAGAAAAGGCAAAAGAAGAGAGAGAGAGAGAAGAGA
>BOPN01003928.1:5000-22500 GCA_017312705.2 Penaeus japonicus | reverse complement strand
CTGCTTTCCCCAGTTCTTTAAAATCCTCGAAACTTAATTCCATGCATGGTAATTCACAGTCCACTTCTATTATCCGTTCACATCATATCTGTACCTGACAATAAACCTTCCCCTTCCGAGATCAGAGGACGATATCAGTAATTCGCAGCGTGGCCACCCCGCAGCGACACGTTAAATGACAGTTGGTGCGCTTCTCGGCCATCACCTGAGACGGCAAATGGGCGGGAGGAAGAGACAGCGGCGCGGCGACGGGAGGGAAATAGAGTTGTCGGCTTCGATGGCTATCAGACCGTAATGTCCCAGCTCACGCAAGGGCCTCCCGGAACTCGTAGACCTCATTCGGGCTCTTCCCTAACAAAGTGCCCGTCGGTCCGCGGTCATGTCTTCGGCTCGACTCGACCCTGGCCCGTGGTTGGCCCTATGACAGTCTGGTCATAAGACGGAGGGCTACAGAAGAGTTCATGCGTATGCTTTACCTTCGCTAAATATTGCAACAATAACAGTAGTATTCGCTAACATTAAGTTATTTTGGTATCAGATGATTTTCACCTCTCCCTCTCCCCAGATCCCCCCCCCTCTCTCACTACCACACTCTCTTCCTTCCTCTCTCTCCCACTACCATTCCCTCTTTCTTCCTCCCTCTCCCCCTCTCCCACTACCACTCCCCCTCCCTTCCTCCCTCTACTTCAGCCTGTCTGTCCATTTATCCACCTGGCTCTTGCTTAAACCAACCGCACCAGGTAACTCTATCCTTTGGCCAGACTAAGGCCAAAGACGCAGACATTCTCCCCTTCCCCCCATCCTCCTCGATCCTCCTTCCTCCCCTTCCCCCCATCCCCCTTCCCCCTTCTCGACCCCTCCCCCCGGAAAACCTCCATCACCCCAGCCGGTCACAAAGGAGAACCACTGGAAGGGATCAAACGTGCTAATTAGTGCCGAGGAATCGCGACCGACATTTGGACAACCTTTCCGTCAGTCTAAGGAGCCAGACGCCGCTTCTGAGGAAAATAGGGGGAGGGAGAGAGGGAAAGAGGAAGGGAATGAGGGAGGGAGGGAGGAAAGATAGAAGGAAGAAAGGGATGAAAAAATGGATGGAGGAAGAATAGAAGGAGAAAGAAGGGAGGTAGGGAGGGAGGGAGGAAAGTAAGAAGGAAAAAAAGGAGGGAGGAAGGATTAGAGGAAAAGAAGGAGGGAGGGAAGGAGGGAGAGAGGAAGGAGTGAAGGGAAGAAAGAGGAAGGAAAAGGAAGGAAGTGGTAGGGAGGAGAAAGTGAGAGAGAAAGGGAGTTCCGAATGCGTCTTCGAGGGGAGGCGCACTAGGATATGCAGCAAGACAATAATCTAAATGGAAGTACATCCAGCCTCTGTGATGGAGGAGGGATGGGCTCAGACCTTTTACGAGGGCGGCGGATGAATGATGCAATATCGACTCGGATGACAGGCGAAAGGAGGGAGGGAGGGAGGGAGGGAGGGACACTGAGTGAGTGAGTGAGTGAGTGAGAGAGAGAGAGAGAGAGAGAGAGAGAGAGAGAGAGAGAGAGAGAGAGAGAGAGAGAGAGAGAGAGAGAGAGAGAGAGAGGGTAAGAGAAAGTGAAAGAAAGAGTAAGAGAAAGTGAGAGAGAAAGGAAAGAAGAGTGGGAGAGAGGCATGAAGAGTGGGGGGGGGGGAGTGAAGAGAGAACGCGCTAATCAAAAAGAAAATATCAAAGGTGACATAATAAAGGTGACATGTGAACTCGTGCGCGCTTGTCCCCGGCAATAACGAGACGACGCGAACGACTGACTGACTGACTGACTGTACGACGCAGTTACTGTTCCTCGTTGTATGCCCTTTAAGCCATCCGCGTTTGACACCACTCCCTTTTACCCCTTGCCGCATATCATTATGTTCTCCCGTAGTCTGTCTGGTACTGTGTTTTCGACCTTATAGACAATAGGGCATTTGTATTTTTCGTATGGTCTTACTGGAAGTACATGATCTATCTTGTTACTGTTTCCAGATACATTTGCTCACACATACAAAGACAGACATGCTAAACTACAAACATCCACTCACATATTCATCCATTTTCACACCCACGCAATAATGGAAAAAAACAGACACAAAATGGCGAAAACACACACACACACACACACACACACACACACACACACACACACACACACACACACACACACACACACACACACACACACACACACACACACACGTGTACGAACAAACACAAACAAACAAACCGACTACCAAACACCCATAGCGCTTCCTTGCGTGGTTGCCTCCGTGCGCCTTATGAGGCCCAGAGGAACCTATGACGGCTTCGAGGCTTAGCATTTAGCCGAAATACCACACCGAGAACTTCCCCGCCGTGCCGCCATGTTTACTGTGCTCATTTAGAATATATTTTCTAAAAACTAGCATCTGTTGCCGATCGTTAACTTATTCTGCGAAGAAAGAGACAGGTATCTTTTTTGAAGTTCCGTTTGATTTTCTAAATATTCTTGCATATTTAAGCGTCCGTTTCTGCTTCGTGAAAGAACAAGTGGGACTAAGGATAATAATCTTGATAACTCTTTGTCTACGGAACACGTGTAGGCAACATACCTTGTAAATAGGCAAGAGAAGATACACAGGCATCTACCTAATCTTCTGCTGACATCACAAGGACAATTGCCAAGTGATACACAGCCTGCGGGGAAACACCTTTAACCTTTGCTTATCTGCGAACTCTATCGGCTTCAGCGTTCCTTTACATTTGTGCAAGGAAAGGAGTCTCTTTCTCTTATCGGTAATGCCATAAATAACACCAATATGAGTATTACATTTTATTACATATTCATATCTTCGTTTATGACTGTGGGAGGATACCTCTGGGATACTGACCGGAGAGAGCAGAAAGAGGGAGGACGGAAAGATTAAGGATAAAGGAAAGGAGGGAGAGAGACGGATAGAAACATGTAGACAGACAGAAAGATGGGCAGAAACAGGCAAACAGGCAGGAAGACAGACAGACAGGTTGGCAGAAACAGGGAGACACACAGGCAAGACTGATAGAAAGACAAACTGGCTGAGAGAGATGAAGAGAAAACATATTTCGATTCTACGCTCCTTTAGGCAACCTGATAAAAAGACAAAAAAAAAGAAAGCACAGCACACCCCAAGGGACGGAATTTGGCCAGTGGGCAAACCTCATAACCCCCTTCTCTCTCTCTCTCTCTCTCTCTCTCTCTCTCTCTCTCTCTCTCTCTCTCTCTCTCTCTCTCTCTCTCTCTCTCTCTCTCTCTCTCTCTCTCTCTCTACGGCCTCAGGAAACTGCACAACAATGGAATCTCATAAGACGTTGTCGCCTAGAAACAGCACGGATCGGACCCAAGTCTCCCCCTTCCTGTAAATGCTCACCCACTCTATGCATCACTTTTAAAGCTTCCCGTACTAGAGTGGATGTGGGCGTGCGTGTTCGTGTACATGAGCGTGCGCGGGAGTTTTTACGTGTTTCACCTGAAGAAACCCCACGGCAAAAAAACATAAGGTTGGGGAAACTTAAACAACACTTTTACCAAAACCTCCCAGATTTCTCTGGTTTCGGACATCTCCATTGCATTTACTTTTTCTGCTTCTTTCAGATTTCCCTTTGGACTTTCGAAAACCGCAACTCATTATGCTTAAAGGAACAGGCAAAGAACCGCACTCAATTATTAGTACGTATGACGCTGCATATCAACGAATTCCCTAAGACATGCAATATACATTTAAGAATACAGAAGTGCATATTTGCGTTTGTGTGTGTGACATTTACGCATTTTAGGCAATGCGCGCGGGCGCGCGCACACACACACACACACACACACACACACACACACACACACACACACACACACACACACACACACACACACACACACACACACACACACACACGCCCAGTACAAATTAACTGGTGCAGCCCAATGTTTCATTAGAAAAAAGTTGATCACACAGGTAGCGTACAGCAGTACATGGTCACGGTCGGAGAGAGAGTGAGAAATACCCAAGTCATGCAGTGTGAATGACAGGCCGAGTGAATGGAGGGCGGGGTTCTGTCGGAAGGGCTGGGAGGGGAAGGGGGAGAGGATGGGAGATGGGAGGGGTAGAGGTTACCTATGATGGGGGAGGGTGGGAGATGGGAGGGGAAGTGGTTGGCGGTGAGGGAGGAGGGAAGAGTAGCGGTGAAGTGAGGGGCGGGGGAGGAGAGGAGAAAGGAAGGGGTAGAGGTTGGCGATGTCGGAGGAGTGGGGGGAGGGGGTAGATGCCTGACGGAGGGACCCTAGTGGTAGGGAGACTGTTGGCTTTTGGATTTTGATCTGGGTTCGGAGGAAAATTAAAGTGGCCGTGAGGAATGAAATGCGGAGTGAAAAAATCAATGATAAAGGACAAAAGCGACACTGAGAAAGAGATTGAGGAACTGGGTAAGGGCACCAGGAGCACGAGTATAAGTATGAGTGTTCAGCTTGAGTGTGAGGAGTATGATTATCCACTATGGGGATAAGCCACACTGTCAACACGGATAAAAGGAACCGAAAGATAAGCAGGTGAGATGAGAAAAAGATTAAAGAACATAAGCAAATACAATTACGACAATCACATGGGGAACAAATAAACAAAAAACAAAAACATAGAAATGAAACCACGAAAACACAAATGAAAAACTAAGGAACGAATAATAACGAATCACAAAGAAGAGGAAGAGGCTTTGGGACGAGGGCGTGGCGACAAGAGGACTGCACTCAATAGGTTGACGACACAAAACAGATGAACGAATCAGCACTGACACTTTAATGCGCTAATAACTACACTTAATGGCCCTTCCACTTTCTTCCACCATCCATCGCATCTCTCTCTCTCTCTATCTCTCTCTCCTTCTCCTCTTGACCCGTCTGAACCCATGACCGTTCCGAAGTCCCCCAGGTACTGTGCCTCGTCTGACACTTGCCAGAAAGGGGCGAGGACTAGTACGATCCCTACCCCTGCCCCTGCCCTCACCCCTACCACTGCCCCTCTCCTCACGTGCCCCTGTGATAAAGGACGCATTATGCAGTCTATATACCCTTCCTTTCCCCCTCCTCTACTCTCCTATCCCACTCCTACCCCCTTTCTCCCCCTATCCCCTTTCCCTTTCCTTCCCCTCACCCTCCCCACCTCAGGCTGCTAAGTGCTCCCTTATCTTTTCACATCTTCCTGTCCTAAGATGTCTGCGTGTGTAATTGGCTGTTTAGCACAGGATGGTCGCTTGAGAAAGGGGCTTGCTTATATGCCAAACAAGGTTGCGTGCTCACTTTCTCCGTCTTGAGATGTGCCGTTCTACACTTTGACTTGTTTGGATGAAAAATTAAAGAAACAAACAAAATGTATCTTATTAAGCCCTTAAACCTGACCTTTCTTTAACGTGCCAAATACACATTACATCATCTCTTTAGTATTTCAAAGTCATTCTTTTGTCATAACGACATTAACCGGGTTATCAATACAGATCTTTAGAATATATACTATCCTGTATCAATAACAGCATAATATAAATATCTAAACTATCTCATAAAAGTTTCAATTTGTCTTTTTTTCCCAAACGTGAAAATAGAAATACAATGTTCATCATGAGTATCTGAAGACCTGAAATAATCAATTACACTGTACACATGACTATATGCGAATATATATCACTAGGTAACATAATTTTACAAGGATAATAACCGCAAACTTCATTAAAAAAAGAAATATGGAGAATAAAGCTCAACCACGCAGAAATCAATAGCAGTTCGTTTTAGGAAGGCCTTGAGACAGACTCGTTCCAGGCACCGAGCTCTGCAACAACGTCAACATTCGACAATGCATTTCGGGGAAAGCAATCACGAAATTTGGAATCGGGGTTCGGGTGGAGTGGGAGCAGAAGATGGGTCGGGTCGGTGGAGTGGGAGTGGGAGGGGTCGGGTGGGCTGGAGGGTTCTCGAAAGTAGGTGGTAGGTGGAAGGGGAGGAGGGGGCTTCACTCCAAACACAAGGGGAGGTAAAATATTAAACGTCCCGGCGGGGCGCGTGTACGGGCCATAAATACGATCGTAATCATACATTGCAACTCCCACGCCTGTCACGTGGCCTCCCCCTCCCCCATTCTCCTTCTCTGTATCCCTCTCGCCTCTTCATCTATTGTTCTTTTTCCTCTGGGGAGTGAGAGTGTATCAATATTCCTTCCTTCCTTTCTTCCTTCCTTCCTTCTCCTCCACTTCTTCCTTTTTTCTCAGCTTTATAACCTTATTATCCTTTCTCCCCTTCTTACATACCCCAACTTATTACTTCCTGATGATATACCTCCATAAAGAAGAGCGCAAACTCGTTTCGAAAACAATGCCAACGGTAATAACAGTGCTTACAAAACAAATAAACACACACATTAACTCACGCAGATATAGTTACACAAACACACACACACACACACACTTACACACTCACACACACACACACACACACACAAACAAACAAATACAATAAACACTAAAAAACACTAAAAAAACATAATTACATTCGCACATTGACAATCACCGGAACAACAATAAACGCACCCTTACAAAGGCGTCGCTGCATTACGTAACATCGCAATTCAATTTACGGATTTACGGACGACCACCGACCAGCGGAAGACCCTATAGCGAAATCACGTCCGGTGATAATTAACGAGCTAGAAATTTTCCCGCTCCGTCAATGTTGTTATCGTTAGTGTTATCCTTTGTTGCACACGCAAGGCATAGCAATGGCATTCAGTATATGATAAATTAGCGGTGCTTCTGCTATGGTAAAGCTTAATCATTTCCGGTGACTGATTCAACAATAGAATGATAGACAGCCCGGTAATTATTGAAAAAAGATAAATAGATAAAATAAGACGTAAATAATAAGAGAAAATGGAGAAGAGTAGAGAGAAGAAAAGTCAGTGTGTGTGTGTGTGTGTGTGTGTGTGTGAGAGAGAGAGAGAGAGAGAGAGAGAGAGAGAGAGAGAGAGAGAGAGAGATAAGCCACAACACTTTCAGCAACGCCCATCTGCAGAACAAATTAGCGCGCAATAATCAAGGTGGTGATCGTACGGGGAGTCTGATTGGGCGTCCTCATCAACTGGTCAATTGAGGTCTTCTAAGATTTAGATTTAGATTTAGATGTTTGAACCGATCGAAGTCTCGCGTTCCTCTCGCTCGTATCCCTGTCGCTGAGATGGGGTTAAAAAAATAAAGAGGAATGTTAATGACATTTCCATCTTCTTTTTTCATCATTTCACTTCTCCTCCTCCTCAAACCTAAACAAACCTAAATAAACAAACAATAAACACTGCAAATAAAACACGACAAAAACGGAGAAAAAAACGGGAGAAAATGCCCAAAACTTCCAATTATCTAAAGAAATCTAAGTGAATCTGTATCCATCGACTCCGTTTGCAGATAGTGTCAGATACCTAGGCTGATAACAGGGCAAACAGGAGACGTCATGCTGACTAATACAGAACTGAGTATACCTGAATCTACCTGTATCTACGTTATCTTACCTGTATAAACACATTTTCATCCCTTAATTCCCCAATTATGTAAATGTGGGACTTCAATAAGCGACTGGAGGATTAACATAGCGGCGATACCAACTGTCGCAGCGAGTGGTAAACAAGGCCTAACCTGACGATGTACTATCGGCTGTTTACATTTAAATTTAAACCGCCATGTGATAGTAAGCGGCCCAGATTAGTAGAGATAATGGAGATGTAGGCTGAAATAAAAGGTTTCTAGCCTGCACCATAGGCCTACTGGGGGTACGAGGCTTATCCAACGCCACAGTCAGAAAACTGCTGATGGAAACATGAACTCGCTTTCTTAATCCCGTCCGTCTCGAGTCTCTCACATTAATCCTCTTTATCTCTTGTTCTTAGTCTTTCCTTTCCGTTTTCCCACTCTTTCATTACTCTCTCCTCCATTCCTCTTTTTTTCCTTACTCTTCCACTTCCCCCTTCTCTGAATTTCTTTTCTATAATTCCGTTTTTATTCCACTCTCCCCTTTTGTTTTTTCCCCTTTCTCCTGCACTGCTTCTCTTTTCATTCATTTTCTTTAATTCTCTCTCACTTCTAGTTGCATTTATCTTCATCCTTAATTTCGCCTTCCTTTTATCCTTTCTCTTTACACCCCTTCTATCCTCCCCTTCCTTCTCCCCTCACCCATTCCCTTCTCTTCTCTTCTCGCCTCCTTCCTAACACACCAAAGCTGAAGAACATAAGCCAGCCTCCGACTATAACTCCCCACTAATGTTGTATTTTTTGTAACATATTTTCCCCGTAATGAGGATATCCGTTTACTTCACACACCAAGCCTAACACTTAACATTTATAGTTAACACCCGGGCTGAGGATAATCACTTCATACTAAGTCCTTTTGATGCGTTTGTATTGAAGTGAATTTAGTGATGAAGTGTATATATATATATATATATATATATATATATATATATATATATATATATATAATATAATATATATACATGCATATATACATGCATATATACATATACATATAATATATATATGTATATATATATATATATATATATATATATATATATGTGTGTGTGTGTGTGTGTGTGTGTGTGTGTGTGTGTAGGTGTGTGTGTTGTGTGAGTGTGTGCTTGTTTGTTCGCATGTATGTAATAAATACTCAATACATACAACAACGAACTAAAATCATAATCATTATACCAAAATCAAAAACCAAACCAAACCCAAAATACCACGCACCCTCCATTTCAACCGTAACACCGACCGAAAGCCGAGAAGACGAACCCGACAGCGAACCACCCCAGTCAATGAACCGACAGCGTGTAATAACACCTTGCATTTCCTGCATCATATAAAAATGTGGGTTTTGCCGTCGACCCTCGCCGCATACAACTCGAGAATCTGTCGTGTTTACCAAATCATCTAATGCGTAAGTATTATTCGTCATAATTACCGGGTTACCCGATTACCGCTTACTCGCTCCGGTAAAGTTCGAGACCGGAAAGATGGGGAAGATAAGATGACTGAGTATTCCACGATCCTTATTGTCTACTCCCCCCATTCGTTTATTTTATTTGTCTTCTATAATTTTCTTGGATTTTTTGTTGTTTTGTTCGTATTTCTCTTGGTGTTTTTTTTTATCTCTTCCTTTCTTTCTTCCTTTCGTTTTAATTCCCGTATTCATTCTCATCCAAATTCTCTCTCTCTGTGTACATGATAAGTATACGTATCTGTTTATCTATCGTTATATATCTATTTATGTAGTCCCTTTCTTGTAAGACTCTTCTTTACAATTCTTTTCCTAGCATTATTCTTTGTTTGTCAATCCATGAAAATAAAGATCAGGAGATTTACAGATTAAAACAGAAAAATAAGAAAGTAAAACCGAATACCGACATTAGTAAAACAAAACGAAAGGATAAGTCGCACACGTGTTTAAAAAGAACGTTGTAGAATCCTCACAAAAAAAGAAGGTTTAAACGTAACTAACCTAAGACAACAAAAATAACAAAAATAAAAGCCTTTGGCCGGAATCATAAATAAGTGAGTCAGCCTCATTTCCTTTGCAACCAGACGCAACAATCCGCAACAATAACAAACTCGCTCTTGATCTTCACGCCAAAATACACAAACTGGCGAAGCACCGACTCGCCAAACTACGTACTTAACAGCCAATCCCTAATCATGGCGCTTGAGCTACGCGGTCATTATAGGGTGGCCGGTTATGGCGCTTCCACAAATTCGGATGAGCGAAGACCACGGGCTTCTTGTAGGTCTTGTTGCTGCCGAATAGGAAGGGCGTTGTTGGCAGCGAAGGGGGAAGGGTTAGTGGTAGGGATGGGGGTGGGGGTAGGGGTAGGGGTTAGGGTGGATATGAGGGGATGAGGTGGGTTATATTTCAGGGTGATCTCTTGGTCTTCTTGTGTGTGTTTTTATTCTGGTCCATAATTCCGCTATTCTTGTATCTGTATCCACGTGCATTTGTATAGAGCCACAGTGGATGTCGTTATGTACTATGAGTATAGATGTATATGCATATGTAAATATATGTATGCATATACATATATATATATATATATATCCATACATATATAGATAAATATCTATGTATCTATCTGTATATATACATTTATATATACATATATGCATATATATAAATACAAACACATATACGTATATATATATATATATATATATATATATATATGTATATATATGTATGTATGTATACATATACATATACAAATATACATATATATATAAATATAAGTATGTATATATGTATATGTATATGTATATATATACATATACATATTAACACACATACAATGCGTATGTATGCATGTATAGCTAGATATAGACAGTTTGATAAAAAACATAAATGCATTGATACAGACAGAACCAGAGACGGAGATAACAATATCCATAGAAATAGATGGAAAATGTATTCATTCATTTACATAAATTACGTTTGCGCGTGTGTGGCCCTCATTCCCTCCCCCGGTCTCCCGCCCTCCCTCTAGGGATTCCTGGCACCCCCAGCCCGCGCCCCCCGAGTGGGTCAGCTAATACGACACGAAGGAGCGGCGACCCCCTACGCCCAGTGGTTCCCAGTCGGCGGTCCTCAGAAACCTAAGGGGGTCGCAGAGGCGGTGATAAGAGTCTGTGAGCTACGGTCAAAAGTTAGAGGCGTTGACGCGAAATGTGAAATTACTCATTATAAAAATGATAATTTTGTTTAAAAACTGTTATGTGTTTATTAGCATAATCAGTTACATAAATCTATCAGTTTATTAAAAAATGAAGCTGGGGAAAAAAATTGTTCGCTATTAGTTAATAAAACCCACTCGTTATGTAGAGAGACCTTTGAAAAACACGGGGCCCGCTGGAATATTAATTTCAACGAGTGCGGTTCCTCGCTAGCGGAAAAAGACAGCGCTCCAAGCACTCCCAAGGACGCGACCGCATCCTCACTTCCCCTTTTTAGAATCGCTCCCTAGGATCTCCCCGGGAGGGTGTCCTGCTGCGACGCAAGAGGGTGCCCGCTTATCCTCGCCTCATCCGCCACTGTTCGCCCCACTTGGCCTCACTTACACCGGCCCCGAAGACAGAGGTGTGGCCTTACTGGGTACGACGGCTGGAGTTTGTCCGGGGATGAAGATTCGTCCTCATGTGAGGATGATATATCACCTCTGATATACTTGATTTGTGTCGAATTCTGATATGCAATATGTCAACTTTTTTACTTTAGTGAACACAAAGCAGCAACAAAAAACAATAATGATAATACTAATAACAATAATAATGTCATCGGCAGTAATATCTATAAGTAAAGCCACACATGTAATATAGATACAAATTCCAGCTTCCCTTCCCTCTGTGAACGTTCCAACCGGCGAAATTACACGATATAATCAAGGCTGCCACCAGACAACTTGCAGCAATAAACATGGCGGAGAGGAAATAAATAAAAACAAAAACTCCCACGAGTTCTCTCGTAAACGAACGGCGAGTAATGAAAGTATGGCGGATGACCAAAGTACTACGTGCAGGAGGGAGGGAGGGAGAGAGAGAGAGAGAGAGAGAGAGAGAGAGAGAGAGAGAGAGAGAGAGAGAGAGAGAGAGAGAGAGAGAGAGAGAGAGAGAGAGAGAGAGAGAGAGAGAGAGAGAGAGAGAGAGAGAGAGAGAGAGAGAGAGAGAGAGAGAAAGGAAGGAAGAGAGAGGGAGAGAGAGGAAGGAAGAAGAGAGAGAGAGATAGAAATATGCAATGAGAGGGAGAGACATATTTACGCCGACCATCAAAGGGAAATGCTTTATTACGGCAAGACGGCCACATTAACGGCGTAATATGCACGTTGATTAACCTCGCGTTATTGTCACATATATCATGGGTTTTGTAGTACCGCCTTCAGCTCTTCTCGGGAGAGCACGGGAAGATAGATGGGGTAAGCGCCGATAAAAAGTAGGGATGCAGGTGGTGAAAGGGAGAGGGAGAGAGAGAAAGAGGGAGAGATGATAGGGAGGAGGGGAGGGAGACGGAGAGGAGGGAGAGGGAGAGGGAGGGAGGGAGAGAGAGAGAGAGAGAGAGAGAGAGAGAGAGAGAAATTCATACTCCCTGCAAACCCACACAAAAGAGACATTTTTCAAGGCCATTTCTCAATATAAACTTTTTCTTTTCTTTTTCTCTTGCAGTTGGAAATGAATGGAGACAATAATCACTGTTCGAAAAGTGGGTCAGTAACTGTGTCGTGTTACAGACAGAGGGGAAAGAGAAAACAAAAGTGGGCAATGGTAAAAAAAGGCTTCATTGAACCCTATCATATATATGTGTATATATATACATATATATATATATATATATATATATATACATATGTGTGTGTGTTTGTGTGTGTGTGTGTGTGTGTGTGTGTGTGTGTGTGTGTGTGTGTGTGTGTGTGTGTGTGTGTGTGTGTGTGTGTGTGTGTGTGTATACATACATATATATATACAAATATATACATACATACATACATACATATATATATATATATATATATATATATATATATATATCATATTATATACAGAAACGTGTTAAAAAAAACATTGTATTTGATGAAACGGAGGTAATTGCTCTTTGGAGATAACGAGATTACATAATAATGGCAGTTATCTAAGAAAACTAACCGCACTTCTTCACAACACGCCCTTGAAAATGTGCGAGAAAATTACCTCACGACTACATAACCTGCGTTTGATATACCTTACATTCGCAGGCTTATTCTCCAAGTGACATGCGTAACGAACGGAGGGAGAGAGTTCTGTTATCACAACCCCGGAGCCTACAAGATCAACATTTTCCCGGATAAAACAACCAAAGTTACTTAACAACACCGTCATCATCGTAAGGCCCGCCTACATCCCGTAACGCATTAGTCGTGGGAAAAGGCGAAAGGGTCGCCAGCAGATTACCCGCAGGTATAACCACATCTGTTATATCAAGGTTGTATAGTAGTCCGTCTCCGTCTAGTACTGGAGTGGAAACGTATTTCTCACGGCGCGTTTCCTCCCGAAATACACACATACCTTAAAGAAAAACACTGCAGGACTGGCAACAAGCTCGGTTTTAATCGTGCTACCGTCTTACACAGATTAATTTTGCTTCCCCTCTGAAGAAATAGAAAAGGAAACCAGACTACGGCTGTCTGAAACTGCCTGAACCAAAAGAAGACACACAATCTCGACACAATTCTCGCAAACGGGAATCAATACTGCGCAGGGCTGACTCAACGATAAGCCCACACACTCTTGGCCTCGACTTCAGTGGTCTTGTATCAATGGCCTGTGCTAATATCACTAAGCTGGTGTCGAATCCACGGAGGTTCTTCATAACTCCGTTGAAAATCCACTTTAAATACGCTGAAGTTACTCTGAAATCCGTTACATCCAGTGACGAACATCGTAGACCTAATGTTTACAATCATGTGTTCCCTAAGCTTGAACGTCTCGCTTCTATCTTGGCCGAGATACCAGGACTGTGACATTCAGATAGCATAGAATATAAGAAAGACCTTTTAGATCGTACACGAAATCTTTATACAAAATATAATAAAGAGGAAATGTATTACAAGAAGCACCGAGTGATTTTTTTTTTTTTTTTTTTTTTTTGCTAAGTATACAATTTAAAAGACCCTTAACCTACAAAAAGGATTATTTTAACAAAATAGTGTTGACCTAAATAGACAACGATTACCAAGATTACTCAAATACCACGTACTAAACCTTGTACCACAAAAAATATCAACTACCCTCGTTTTTCGTATAGACGGACTGAGAAACCCCCCCTGCTATTTGGCAGCTATTAAAGTAAATAAAGCTTCCAGTTCAGGTCGTACAGCGAGGCCAGGGAGCAGGGCCACGAGGGAGAACCCATTGCATAACAGATCGTTCAACAGTTGTAAAAAAACAAACTGAACCGATTCTGAACACATTCCGTTGACAATTTGGTCAAGGTCGCATCCCGGGACGGTTTTGTCCACTTGATGTCTTCGGGTAAGAAGAAAGGGGTAGGGTAGAAAAGGAGCGTAAAGGAAAAAATATAATATGAAATTTTTAGTTAGCTGTATCTTTGCGTGATGCCATGCGATTCAGCCTTCATCATGGCCCTTGTGCACACGTGACCTGCAACACGCTATCTTGACTCCTTGCTTGCACTTGCCCGCGTCATTACCAGGCCTCCGGAGCTCATCATGAAGTCATGCGGCACATCTGTACACGCACGAACAAGCAGATGGCCATGCGTGTACAAACAGAAGCGTGTGCGCGTGTAAACATTCCACCGACAGTCAGAGACGTAAACCATATTTCATAAGCTCATTCATTCCGACAGTGAAGCCAAGGCGAACCGACATACACAGAATGATGCGGGCGTCCTCTTTGTATATTTAAAGGTTAGTGTATGTAACTATCATCCACACAGCCATACTCGCAGTCAGGCAAAAGATGAATTTCTCAACGTGTAGCATTTCTCTGAACATTAATTCACGACATACATTTTAAAGCAAACATATGCATTTCCTTACCACATTAATATCACATGACTTTGCAACATCAAATCACAAGAAAACATTTTTTTAGACAAATAATTTGGAAGTGCTTCGTTCTAATCAATTTTAGTCTCCAATTGATTTAAAATCAGCTGAGGTTTCATAAGACAAACTAGCAACGATAAAACGACACAAAAGGTTGATGTCGATCATTCTCAATATTTACCTTTATCCACGAACACTCGAGCAGGTTTCTTCGTCCCTCCTCGGGTCCTCTCTGTCTCCATTTTCCTCTTGCTTCTCCTCTCTGTCACCTTCGTCTCCTCTTCCTTCGTCTTCGTCCCTTGCTCTTCTTCGATCTTAGCATCCTCTTTGACAACTTTTCCATCATTCTTCTCATTGATTTCTTCTTCAACTTCTTTTGGCGATCCTGGCGTCTGGTCTGTTTCGTTTTTCGCAACTGCATTGTCTTCCATCTTCACATTCTCTGTATTGGCATCTTCATCACTTTTCATCGACTGCTTCGATTCGTCGCCTTTAGCAGGTTCATTCACTTTGGGTTCTGCCTCTTCCTTCTTGTCTGAGATCAGTTCCTCTTTATCTGTAACGATTAAACCTTCACTGGCGTTGCCATTATCAACAGGCTCTTTTAGCTGACTATCATCGCTCATAGCACATTCTTCCCTCATGGTCTGGTCTCCATGTATTTCTTGGTCTTCCACGAGATCCACCTCTTTCATTGTTTGGTCGTCTAGAGGTGTCTCCTTCATTTCTTGATCGGCTGAAGAACAGTCTTTCATCCCTTGGTCGTCCATTGGAAGGTGCTTCCCCTTCAGGTCGTCCGTGGGATCCGTCTTCTCAACAAATTCTTTCAAGAGGTCTTCCTTCATCCCATGATCGTCTAAGAGATAATCTTTCATAACGAGGTCGTCAAAAATATCTTCTCTCATCCCTTGGTCGTCTAGGTCATCCTTCATGCTCTGGTCGTCACTCATAGCAATATCCAGGCTGTGATCCTCGTCTATGGACACCTCCTTCATACTCAGGTCGTCGTCCACTGTCGAGAAATATTTAGTGGAACAGTCGTCCTTGAAGGCCCCCGACCTGTCACTGTCTTCTATTGTGAAAAGGCTCTCTGACAAGCTGCTGTCGTTCATGTCGACGGCGCTCTTTCGGTCTTCCTCGAGCGGGCAATCATCTCGTTGTAGCAGATCAGTTTCGCCTTCTCTGGGATGGCAGTTGGCCGCGGGCTTTTCTCCTTCTTGGCCTCCTTTGGCCGCTCCTTCTACGCTGCTCATATCGAAGTCTCCGCCGCTAACGTCTGTTCCCGTGTCGCCTTCGACCGGCTCACTCGAGAGGGCGTCGTCGATTACCGTCGTGTCGTCGTCCTTAAGGGTGTACTCCCCTTCGATCGACTCGTCTTCGTCCAACTCATCGTCGTCCTCTTTCTGCGCGTCGCCGGTGTTGGCGACACCGCTTTCCTTCTCCTTCTTATTTTCCTCCTTCGTCAACACGTGTGCAGTCCCCGCGCCCTGCTTTTTCTTTCCCTGCCCCTCCTCTTTGTCTGGTTCCTTTCGCGAAACCACTTCTCTCGGCAGTTTCCCCGCGCATTTCGCTGTCTCCTTGCGCAATTGCTGCGGTCGCAAGTGGGATAATTTCGGCGCCGGGGGAATTTTTCGCGGCTCCTTGGCGTGTGGGGGAACTTTTTCCGGTGTTCTTCCCCTAGTCTGCCTCGAGACGGCTTTCTCGTGAGGGTCCTCGGACTTGGTATGGAGGGCCGGATGCTCCTTGGCAACCATTTTCTTGGGTTTGATCTCGTTATCCGAGTTGCTCCTTTCCGATTTTTTCCTCTTCGGGATGGTTTTGGATTCTGTTTTGGTGTCCACCACCTGCTTCTTTTTAGGCACCTCTGGATCCCTCGGTCTCTTGGCATCATTTTTCTCCTTCTTTTTAACGTCCTTGTTATCTATTCTGGTTACTGTATTCTCGCTGATCTTTCTAGGCCTATTCTCGTTGGCTTTTACTATTTTGCCATCTTTTCCTTTAGGCTTCAAATTAGGGGTCACAGGCCTGCCGGGAGGAGCGATGTTCTGCTCCGTCCCCGTGTTGCTCCTCGGCAAGGGCGGGAGTCTATCGGCATGTTTCAGCCTTGTGGGCGACGCAAGGGTCGGGGACGCAATCTTTGAAGCCTGAGATGCAGCTGTCTTCTTCGGAGACGAGTTCGCTGAACTGGAGGTCGACGTCGGCAACTTGGAAGGCAGGACAGGAGACGTCTGACCGGAGTGGCTCGTGGGCGTACGCACTCCAGGGATCTGCGACGCCCCCGGCGATACAGCAGAAGGTTGTTTGATTTGAAGCCCTGATGTAAAGTTAGGGGTGGACGTGTGTTTCGGGGAAGTCACTAAGGTTTGGGGAGTTGATGCCGTCGTCTGCGTCTGCGGCGGCTTCGAGGGCTGTGGCGGGTGTCGCTGCGAGGCGTGCGACTGGGTGGAAGGTAGTCGGTACCATGTCGTGGTCGGGTTTTTGACGGGCATGTTGACGACCGGCACTGTTTCACGACCAAAACGACTGTTTACACGTATGGGGACGTGTCTCTACCTTCTCTCAACTAGTAGTCAGCAGATAATTTACTAAACAAAACCACTACAGCCATTCCGTGAGTCGACGTGACACAACACGAAGTTTTGCAAGGCAAGCTCACGGCAACTTCCGCCGGTCTTCCAAATAGTACCTGGTACCTGCTTACATGGAGACCCACTCGACTGCCTTCTCCAATGCCCTCTGGAACTCGGGCGATTGTCGTGGATGTCGTGATAATAAACTCCTTCGCAGTCGATCCTTTCACGAAGGATAGCGGCGAGGGGCAGTACAGGAAAGTGTTTAATAACGTGACGACGATTAATATCCCCGTCACATAATCAATCT
>BOPN01003927.1:137500-142092 GCA_017312705.2 Penaeus japonicus | reverse complement strand
TATATATGCACACACATACACACACATTTTCATTTTTATCTTCTAACTGGAAATGACTAGGATATATTCTATGTATCTGTTTATAAAGCCGAATATCTCTTACTGCTTAACAATATATATATATATATATATATATATATATATATATGTATATATTCACACACATATATTTCCCCTGCTCCTGAAACCATTCTCTTTATCTCTCCCTTTGCTTTCGTCTCAGTCGGTCTATTTCTCTTTCTGCTTTAGATATCTGTCTTTTTTTTTATTTTTATTTTTTTTAGCTTCCTTTACCTATGCCTATCATGTAAAATTCCAGTTCACACACAGACACACACGCACACAATGAAGTAAAAGGATCATTTGATATAATAACTTATTATCAAAAGAGAATTATGTCTACAAGTTGTACAGACGTCGACTTCAAAAAATCATTTCGATATTCCTCAAAACTATTATCATCACTGAACGCGAAACACTAAGAAAGAAAGGGGATCCAGATTGAATATTCCCAAATTAGGTCAAACGTAATTGATTCATCCGTATTGTTCAAGTGGCACACCAGGTATGTAGATCAGTCATCCCTAAAATAAAGAAAATTCTCGTTTTCTATCTTTAGTGATGTGCCAACTGTTACCATAGAAAATGTAACTTCCTGATGAGGCAATGTAAAAGAAGTTAAGGTGTATATATGGAGCGAGTGGTATTCTAACATGTAAAAGGAAGGATGCAAAGAAGTCTCTCCAATATATACATATCAATGTCCGCTGACGATTATTCTGATAATGTAGCAGTAAAAATAGTGATGTCAGTGATGATAACAAGAACAAGAACAATGACAAAACATAACTGTACATATCGATATTAGCAATAATAATGATCATAGTAATAGTAATATAGACTTCATATCGTATTTATGTTCGTAATCTCTCTCTCTCTCTCTCTGTCTCTCTCTTCTCGCTCTCTCTCTCTCTCTCTCTCTCTCTCTCTTTCTGTCTCTGTCTATCTGTCTTTGTCTCTCTGTCTGTTTTTCTTTCTCGCTCTCTCCCTCCCTCTTTCTCTCTCTCTCTCTCTCTCTCTCTCTCTCCCTGTCTCTGTCTATCTGTCTTTCTTACTCGCTCTCTCTCTCTCTATCTTTCTCTCTCTCTGTCTGCCTTTCTTTCTCGCTGTCTTTTTCTGTCTGTCTGTCTGTCTCTGTCTCTGTCTCTCTCTCTCTCTCTCTCTCTCTCTGTCTTTCTCTCTCTCTGTCTGCCTTTCTTTCTCGCTGTCTTTCTCTCTCTCTCTCTCTCTTTGTCTGTCTTTCTTTCTCGCGTCTTTCTCTGTCTCTGTCTCCCCCCCCTCCTCTCTCTCTCTCTGTCTTTGTCTCTCGCTCTGCCTGTCTCTCTCTCTCTCTCTCTCTCTCTCTCTCTTTCTGTGGGGTTTTCTTGCCACATTCGTGCAGTGAATACAGATGTTCTTTAGGGTGGCCATTGAAACACGTGGTGTTGTTGTGCGTCTGCTAATTTATTCAGAAAATTATATTGATATAAAATAATTAACACTTCTGTTTCAATGCAGTTAAAATATATAGTCTTCATAATGGAAATATATACACCTGATAAACGGTGTGACATAAATTAAACATGTCTTTCTTGTAGTAAATAAGCGTAAAATAAAAAACATCAAATATTGGTGGAACATGGGAGACATTACGTATGTAAAAGAAAACGGACCCGCCGTTTGGGGGGACTTAACTAAACTTTTTCATTTCTAAATTCAACATTCTCCCGGCCATAGGGGGCGATTTGCCGCCTATACAATAAATCAATGTTTTAACACATACCTTAAGCTACTTCATGAGGTATATGCTACTTACAAATAATTAAAAAATAAATCACTTCTTCTATCACAAATAATAAAAAATCCTTTGGCACTTAAAGGACTACATTTGTTGCTTCATTAACAAAACAGTAGTTTCTTATCTTAAACATTTCTCTCTCTCTGTCTGCCTTTTCTTTTCGCTGTCTTTCTTGTCTGTCTTTGTCTCTGTCTCTCTCTCTCTCTCTCTCTCTGTCTGCTTTCTTCTGGCTGTCTTTCTCTCTCTCTCTCTGTCTGTCTTTTCTTCGCGTCTTTTCTTCTCTCTCTCTCTCTCTCTCTCTCTCTCTCTCTCTCTGTCTTTGTCTCTCGCTCTGCCTGTCTTTCTTTCTCGCTGTCTTTCTCTGTCTGTCTGTCTGTCTGTCTCTCTCTTTCTGTCTGGCTTTCTTTCTCCCTGTCTTTCTATGTCTCTGTCTCTCCCTCTCTCTCAGTCTGTCTGTCTTTGTCTCTCTCTCTCTGTCTGTCTTTCTTTCTTGCTGTCTTTCTCTGTCTGTCTGTTTGTCTCTCTCCCTCTCTTCATTTTGTATTTATGTTCGTAATCTCTCTCTCTCTCTGTCTTTGTCTCTCTGTCTGTCTTTCTTTCTCGCTGCCTTTCTCTCTCTCTCTCTCTGTCTTTCTCTCTCTCTGTCTGCCTTTCTTTCTCGCTGTCTTTTTCTGTCTCTCTCTCTCTCTCTGTCTCTCTCTCTCTGTCTTTCTTTCTCGCTGTCTTTTTCTATCTCTCTCTCTCTCTCTCTCTCTGTCTTTCTTTCTCGCTGTCTTTTTCTGTCTCTGTCGGTCTCTCTCTCTCTCTCTCTGTGTCTTTCCTTCTTTCTCGCGTCTTTCTCTGTCTCTGTCTCTCCCCCTCCTCTCTCTTTTGTCTCTTTGTCGCTCTGCCTTTCTTTTTTTTGTCGCTGTCTGTCTCTGTCTGTCTGTCTCTCTCTCTCTCTTTCTCTTTCTGTCTGGCTTTCTTTCTCTGTCTCTGTCTCCCCCTCTCTCTCTGTCTGTCTGTCTTTGTCTCTCTCTCTCTGTCTGTCTTTCTTTCTTGCTTTCTTTCTCTGTCTGTCTGTTTCTCTCTCTCTCTCTCTCTCTCTCTTTCTCTCATTCTCTCAGACAGCCCAAAGAGGGACTAAGATTGGGGTGAGTATAACCTATGTTCCTCTTCCTTTTGAGATGTGAGTAACCATCAGTCTCAATAAACGTGTCCAAGTCAAAAAAGTCTGTCCATCTGTCTCTCTGTTTCTCTCTCTCTTTTCACTATTCCCCTCCCCCTCTCTCTATTTTCTCTACCCCCCCTCTCTCTCTCTTATTTACCTTGATTGGTGACTGTCTTTGCATTTTAGCACATTTTAGTATCCTTATCCTCAACATTGATGATAATAATAATAGTAAGAATGATCGTCATTATTATTACCTTTATCATTTTATTTATTTTTGTTGTTTTATTGCATTATAATTATCATCTTCACCTTCGTCCTCCTCATCATCATTCTTTTTTATCATCATTATCATCACCATTATCATAATTATTACTATTGGTACTACTACTTGTTATCATTGTTATTATTATCATTATCATTATTAGTATTTTATTATTGTTATCATTATCATCATCATCATTAGCATTATTATTATTACTATTACAACTATTATTATCATATATTATCAACATCATTATTACAACTACTATTATCATCACATTATCATTATCATTATTACAACTATTATTATCATTATATCATTATTATCATCATCATCACCATCATCATCACTCTTATTCTTCCTCTTTTGATTATTACCCTTATCATCATCATTAGATCTGTTTTATCATCATTATTCCTTATCATATTCATGAACATTGTCGCCTTCAGTCATTGCCTTATCATAAGATATAATGACGATTAGGAAGGGGAGGGGGAGGAGGAAGGGGAGGGGGAGGAGGAAGGGGAGGGGGAGGAGGAAGGGGAGGGGGAGGAGGAAGGGGAGGGGGAGGAGGAAGGGGAGGGGGAGGAGGAGGAGGAGGAGGAGGAGGAGGAGGAGGAGGAGGAGGAGGAGGAGGAGGAGAAGAAGAAGAAGAAGAAGAAGAAGATGGAGGAGGAGGGGGAGGAAGAGGAGGAAGAGGAGGAGAATAAGAATAAAAATAAGAATAAGAATAAGTATAAGAATAAAAATAAGAATAAGAATAAGTATAAGAATAAAAATAAGAATAAGTATAAGAATAAAAATAAGAATAAGAATAAGTATAAGAATAAAAATAAGAATAAGAATAAGTATAAGAATAAAAATAAGAATAAGAATAAGTATAAGAATAAAAATAAGAATAAGAAGATGAAGAAGAAGAAGAAGAAGGAGAATAAGAATAAGAAGGATGAGGAGAAAAAGGAGGATAAGTAGAAGAAGGAGACGAAGAAGAAGTAGAAGTAGACGAAGAATTAGAATGAGAAGAAGAAGAAGACGAAGAAGGTAGAAGAAGACGAAGAAGAATGAGAAGAAGAAGACGAAGAAGAGGAGGAGAATATGACTTAGATTTTTCTTTCATATTTCTTCTAGTTCTACTCTTTGAGTAAACCTCCCTGTAGCCTATTTTGTGTTTTCTGGAATTAAATCAGGGAATAATAATGATTTACTCACTTCCAAACTTCCGATAATGTTATAGTTTCCATCAAAATGGATCTTTTAACCTTATCAACTGCTATCAAATTTAACTTTTGATCATTATATTTCTTATAATTGCAATCATTCCAATAACTGATCTTTTTTTT
>BOPN01003927.1:110000-112500 GCA_017312705.2 Penaeus japonicus | reverse complement strand
CCACTTCTTAGTACCGTACCCCCCACAAACCCCGACCCCAACCCCAACCCCACCCACCCACCCCCACTCCCAACCCCCCACCCACCCACCCCCTGTCTCTATCAAGTGTTCATGTGAGTGAACAACGCTTGTGTTTTGCGAACCTTGAAGTTATCGATATATATATATTAAAAAAAAAGAGATTAATTACATAATCCGAGCCGGTCATGTGCAGCACATTACCTGTCTATCATTTGGAGCATATCGGATTCTGGTTTATCTCAGCGTGAAGGCGTCAGGTTGGCAGAATTGGGTTTTATCTTAAACTTTATTTTTTTTGTATTTTTGTATTTCTTCAGAATACGATTCGATGTCCCTTTCTATATTCTTTTTTATTCTTATTTCATCTTTGATTAACTCCATACTCTCTCTCTCTCTCTCTCCCACCCTCTGTTTCATATATATATATATATATATATATATATATATATATATATATATATATATATATATATATATATATATATATAATCTTTTTCTTATTCGAGTTTCCATTTGTTTATTATTTTATCATGTACTCTCTCTTCTTCTCTTTCCCTTTCTCCCTTTGTCCTGCTCTCTCTCTCTCTCTCCCCCATCTTTCTCTCTCTCTTCCCATACTCCCCCACCATTAAAATTCAGACCAAAAATGACAAACAAAAGCAAGCAATGATAAGAAACACAGTTAATGAAATACAGCTGTGCAATGCAATAGCAACAGTGATAAAGGTGCAGTGACGTTAATTCAAGAAGGAAATGCTTGCCAATGGCATTGCCTCAACATAACTACCCAAGTCATTACCATACGCAAATCATTTGTATTTTCGTTCGCTTGCAATTCCACCTTTAAGTTGCAGACACGAGAGGGGGTGTGTGTAGGCTGTCGTGATATCTGGCTGTTGTCTATGAGTGTATGTAAAGCGCTGTAGTTTGTTTTTGTGATTTATTGCTGTTGATTCGGGGTTGATTCATGTTGCATGTTGTTTGTACTCTGAAATACTCGGAAATAAATAATCACTTGCGTGGTTCTTTCTTCCTTTCTTTCTTTATCTATTTCTCTAACTTTTTTTTTCTTTCTTTCTCTATTTCTCTTTCTTTTTCTTTTTTTTCTTTCTTTATATCTTCCTTTCTATTTTTCTTTCTTTCTCTCTTTATTTCACATCTCTCTCTCTCTCTCTCTCTCTCTCTCTCTCTCTCTCTCGCTCTCTCTGTCATTCTTTCTTTCTCTCTCTCTTTTTTTCACTCTCGTTCTCTCTTTTCCTCTCTCCCTCCCTACCTCCCTCTCCCCCCTCTCTCTCTCCCTCCCTCTCTCTCTTTTCTTTCTTTCTTTCTTTCACTCTCTCTCTCTCTCGCCCACTCTTTTATTATTTTTCTCGCTCTCGTTCTCTCTCTCTCTTTTCTTTCTTTCTTTCTTTCTTTCTCTCTCTCTCTCTCTCGCCCACTCTGTTATTCTTTCTTTCTCTCTCTCTTTCCTTCACTCACGCTCTCTTTCTCTCTCCCTCCCTCTCTCTCTCTTTGCTTTCTTTCTTTCCCTCTTTCACTCTCTCTCTCGCCCACTCTGTTATTCTTTCTTTCTCTCTCTCTTTCCTTCACTCACGTTCTCTCTCTTTCTCTCTCTCTCTCTCTCTCTCTCTCTCTCTCTCTCTCTCTCTCTCTCTCTCTCTCTCTCCCCCTCTCTCCCTCTCTCTCTCTCTCTCTCCCTCACACAAACACACACACACACACATACACACACACAGACACACACACACACACACACACACACACACACACACACTACGCGTACAAAACACACAAGCACAGCTACTTGCACAAAATATTTCAGGCACCCCCCCCCCCCGCCACCCTCCCCCTTCTCCTCATGACGCAGTTCCCCTGGAATGAATATTCATGCTCTACGGCACAGCCCCACTATTTCCAAAGATGAGACGCTCCTTTGTTCTTGTTGAGTAACCGACCAAAACACAGGAGCAGCCGAATCTTGACCCGCTGTCTCCCTTACCCGCGACCCCTGGGTCAAAAATTCCACTGCAATCAAGCGGATTATGATTGTTATTAAACCATATGATTATTGTTTTCATATTTCACCAGGCTGTAAATCGGGACGTATTTTCTATTTCAGCTATTGGTAAGGGCATTTCTTTCTTTTTTTCTAAAATTTATCTCTTGGATTGGCGCGCCCTATTTCCGAAAGAATGGGGACGCGAGTATAATAAAATACTTTCCCTGGAGCTGTGCATCAAATCTTAAACCGTGACCCTTGGCATCCGCGCGCGTAAACCGAAACTTTAAAGACTTATTTTTCGCGACGTTACGCCGTAAGCGAGTGACGTCATCACAAACACTGCGCTTAAGACGTCGACTTTGTTTTTGGACGTTGTAAATTCTGGCGTAATTTCGTATCTTCGTTCTTTTGCTGTTTTTTTTTCTCTCTCTCTCTTCCTCTCTGCACTGTTACGCAAATGTTGCAAGAACGGTATTG
>BOPN01003927.1:62500-72500 GCA_017312705.2 Penaeus japonicus | reverse complement strand
TATCTCTATCTCTCTTGCCCTCACTCCTCCCTCTCCTATGTTTCTCACTCTCTCTGTCTCTCCTTCCCTCCTTCCCCCCTCCCTCCCTTCTTCTCTCTTTCTCCCCACTCTATCTCCCTCTCTCACTCTTGATAATTTTCACCTAAACTAAATGCAAATCGTTTCCTAAGACTTTAAAGACTTAACTATTACAAATCTACCAAATTATCAAGGATACTTAATCAACATAACTCCTTATAATTAAAAGCAAGCACAGAATATAGATTTACTCAAGGAATAAATAGCAATCTCGGAAGTCAAATGTAGACAATAAGCAACTGAAGGATTTTAAGATTTGTCGCAAGGTCTGTGTCGTCCAGATGTTGCAATCTAACAGTCTGATCAATTGATCAAATATTGTATTATATTTTCCTGGCCTTTGAAAACGTTGGACATATATATATATATATATATATATATATATATATATATATATATATATAGATAGATAGATAGATATATATATATATACATATATGTATATATTTGAAGAGATATTTTTGGTCTCAAATGCCTTTTAACTATTGAATGAATTTTTTTTCCTGTAGACGCGGGGTAAATGTTATGCCACTTGACCTGCGAAGGACAAGAAATAAGGAAAAGTTTATCTTTACATATATTTATCTAGTTTCTAAGCTTCTACGGATGCTGGACTGGAAGTAGAGGGATGATGATCCTTCATTTCATCTTAGGACTTATATTGAAGAAAAATAGATTGATGCTTTGTGGTCTTTTACGCTTCGAAGGATAATGATAATGGTATTTTTTGCTGTGGAGAAGTATGATGTTATTATCAAAATTATGATTGTTATTATTATCATTATGAATATCATCATCATTATCATAATTATGAATATCATCACCATTATTATCATTATCATTGTTTTCATAATCATTATTATCATTATTATAACTTTCATTGTTATAACTTTCATTGTAGTGATATTATAATCATAATCATTGTTATCATCATTAATATCACGTCATCATTGTTATCATTATTATTTTTATGATGATGATAAAAATAATAACTGTTATGATAATGATGATGATGATGATGTTATGATAATAAAGACAATGATAATGATAATAGTAATGGTGATTATAATGACAATAATGGTAATAATTATTATGATTTAGACAATGGTAATACTACTAGTAATAATGATAATAAAAACAAGGATGATTCTAATAATGATTATGATAATGATGGTAATGATAACAATACTGATAATAATAATAATAATCATTATATTGTTTATGCTATCATTAACATTATGATAATTACAAGTTTCATCATCACTCTTATCGTCTCTCTTTTTATCATTATTTTTCATCCTCCCACATCTCTTATGTCTGTCTTATTAATTCTTTGAATGGGTCTGCACTTTTTGTTATTATGTGTGCATTCAGGCATAACTCATTGCGCACTGCAGACATGCATTTATGTATCTAAGTGCCGATATATGTATCTGCATCTCTCTGCCCCCCCCCCCTTTCTCTCTCTCTCTCTTAGTCTTCACCCTTTCCCGCAAAGCCCCACTCTCACCCCCTTCCCCCTCCCCCCCGCCGCTAAACTTCACCAAAGTCAACTTGATTGCCAAAGAGTCGAAAGAGCTAGCTTTTAATCCTGTACATCTATGCATAAAATGAATAGTATGAATGACTACACTCTTCCTCGGTGGGGTGAACGGGGGGGGGGGGGGGTCGTGAATAATGGTGGTTGCAAGGTCGGTTTTTGTATTCTGTTGTGATTTTCGTGGAAGAATTAGCGGTGTAGGTGATAAGACAGTGTTATGTTTTCTTTCGTTTTATGTGAGCTCTCTGCCTGTATGTCTGTTTCTGTCTTTCTTTTTGTCTGAGTATCTTAATATCTCTTTCTCTTCCTATGATAATGATAAGATGATAATGATAATAATGATCAGTGATATGCTATCAATAATAAAAGCAATGGTAATTACAATAATAATATTGGCATTGAAAGTGGTATGAAGATTGAGATTAAATTCAAAATAAAGTATAGAATGATTATGATAATGCAGCTCTCTCTCTCTCTCTCTCTCTCTCTGTCTCTGTCTCTCTCTCTCTCTCTTTCTCTTTCTCTCTCTCCCCTGTTCCTCTGTCTCTCTGTCTGCCTCTCTGTCTCTCACTCCCTCTCCCACTCCAATTCCCATTCTAACCTCTTAACATCCTTTATTTTGCAACTAGTAAACACAAATAAACAAATAAACAAACAAATAAATATGCACATATATATATATATATATATATATATATATATATATATATATATATATATATATATATATATATATATGCATATATATATATATATATATATATATATATATATATATATATATATATATATATACGTATATATATATATATATATATATATATATATATATATATATATATATATATATATATATATATATATATATAATATATTACCAGACAGATATATAGATAATCTATTTACTTATTCATGCATGCATATACATATACATATCAGTTCACCCATTTGTACAAGACTGTGGCCAAAGGACCTGCCTCTCGCATAATACACTGTTCCTCTAAAATTTCCAACCAAACAGTCCGATGGCGAAGCTCGTTCTCCTTTTCGTCTTAAAACGTCATCAACATTCTTGGACTCGAAGCCATTTTATTGTGTTCTTCGTTGCAGGAATAATTAAGAGTTAGAATTAAGAATTAAATTAAGAGTTAAGGGAAATGGATGATAATTGAAGTTGAAGGATTTGGTGGTATTATAGTTATGGGTATTTTGTATATTGATGAATTATTAATGTATTATTGTTTCTGTTATTATTGCCTTGGTTGGTATTGTCAGTGTTGTTCTTCGAGGGAGGAACAATGTCATTTTTTTTAAGCGTTAAGGGAAATGAAGGCTAATTACCTGAAGGATTTTGTTGCATAAGGCCACCGCATCATCCTGTAGGCGGGGCGAGTTGCATGGTTGGGGGGGGGGAGAGAGTTATGTGCTATCCTTCCTGTTGCAAACCACTTAACCAAGAATCCTTGCTTTTAAAATTTACCACATCACTTAAGGAAGTTACTATTACGTGGTGCTTATCCACGTGGTGACGAGTGCGTTTCCCCACGTTTGTTGCAATGGATCCCGTTTCTAATTGCATACGTGATTTGGATTTCGTTGCATGTCACTTATATTTAAGGGTATTATGTATATGAGGTTGCAATTGCAAGGTGTTGTTGCTGCGGTGACATCCGTTTATTCCTCAAGGATGCAACACGACAGGTTAACCCCCGCGAGTGGTTGTACTTCCGCCAGAAATTCCCTGATCCTTCATTTTTGTTATTGTTGTTATTGTTATTGTTGCACCTGGTATTATTACTGTATTCTTCTTCCACGGCTTCTTGTTGTTCTTCTTGTTGTTCTTCCTCTTCTTCTTTTCCTTTTTTTCCATTTTTTTTTCTTCGCAAGCACTATCTTTGTTATTCTATTTTACTACTATCATTCTAATCAGAGTAATCTTTCGATGTTTTTATAATCCTTTTCCTCAAAGTTCTAAGGAGGCAGGAATCTTGAAAGGATTCTGTTCTTGGGAGGAAAAAGGACACATGTGAAAAGTAGTGACGTAGATCAGTTGAAAGTATAGAGATAGTCTACACATTGCATTTGATATGAAGATCACTTTATAAGTCGTTATCATGTCTTCATATTTGAAATAGTGTGTAAGGTCTTTTTGTCTCTGCTTTCTTGTCAGAAGAACAAGAGAATGGCAAGAAAACAAAAATTGTCTACCTAGTTTAGTCATGTACATTACAAGCAAGAATATTTATGTTTGGATGACACATTTTTTTTAATCCGTGTTTTTTTTTTTTTTTTTTTTTTTTTATAACATCATATCATTTCTCAACTTAAAGATGACGGAGTATTTAGTGGAAATATTTATTGTAAGATCTTTAACATGTTTACATTTCCTGTGATTATTTTCAGCAGTCTCATCTCTCTTGCCACACTATTCCCCCTTTATCCTTTTCTTTTATTCTTCTGTTTTGGTAATAGCCGTTTTGCTTCCATGTTTTGCTATCCTACCCACGGATATAGTCTTAGTTATTACGTCATAAATTTGTTGTGTCTTTGAAGGCTACTGAATGAGTGGGTTTACCTTTAATTTTTTTTTTATATATTTTTTCTATGAATGGTGCTCCTTTTCTCTGAAATGTATCTCCTGTAACACCTGCTGGAGTTGTATGCTTTATTTCTCCGTTAAATAAATCATACGTGAATCTATCCCTATTTCTCACTCTGACGCAAGCAAGCACCCGTTGTCTCCTATTCGATTTATTTATAACTATTTTTTTACTTTTTATATATATTTCTTATTTATTTATAACTATTCTATTTACTTTTTATATATATTTTTTTATTTATTTAGAACTGTTTTTTTATATTTTTTTATTATTTATCTATTTATCATTATTTATTTTTTAATGTGCGTTCATGTCTACTTCTTTTATTTTCTGCTTATTTCCCCTATTCACACACCATATGTTACGAAAGACAGAATCCAAGTATTGTTAACTTGGATTATATTTCATTGTATTTAGGGTTGACTTTAGCATTCTTTTGCTATGACATTTTTTTTACCGTTTCTTTCATTACTATATTACTTTTTCAATTGTGGAACTTAGGCATAAGTTTTAACGATTTTTTTTTCATATTACTGCAATGCTATACCAGTTGTGTATGTTACTCTTCATCATCTATGCGGTTACATACCTTGAAATGCCAAAATACTTAACGATGTCTTCAGAAAATAGCACGCACCGTTTGCAATAAGCTTACCAAGTCAACAGGCACCATTTGCACTAAGCTTGCCAAGTCTTCAATTGTTTTGTTATATAATTTTAGGTTTTACTCAGTACGTACCATAATCTGAAATGGACAGTGACACCAAGGTAATGACGAGCAAAATTGACAACAGACTGTCCCCTTGAAAAATTCCCCCTTGAAATAATTCCCCTTTTGATTTTCCTCTTGCCTAGATCTCCCGTTGACGTCACGCGTGTATTTTTGTTTTGTGATCTTTCGTAAGTGTGACCATTATTTTTATTATTGTTATTTTCCCTTCTTAGTCTTTTGTTATTGTTAGTATTGTTGTTATTTTTGTTATGGGATTATTTGTTATTATTATCGTCATCGTTATTATCATTATCACTATCATTATCTTTATTATTATTATTATTATTATTACCTTTAATAGTATCATAATTTTTATCAGCATTGGTAGTAATAATAATAGTAATAGTAATAATAGCAGTAGCAATAACATCATCACATTATTGTTATCATTGATATCATTAATAGTGTCATCAGAATCACTACCATTACTATTAGTAGTGCCATCAGTATGATTAATCTTAATTTATATATTTTTCTATTAATGATTTCATTATTGTCGACGTCGTAACAATCATAATCCTCACTATTGCCAGTATCAACATGATTCTGACTATTCTTCCTCTCTGTTTCCGCCTCCCTTCTCTATCTCTTCTTCCGCGCAGGTAAATGTGCAATAGATATATAAGGAAGAACAGTTACACACCCACGTAATTTAAGGTAATGCTCAACCCGTGATAACGTCTGACACTGAAGTTGCACAGCATTTCGCCCTCCCTGTTCCCCAGGTGCGTCAGCTGAGTCATGTTTCCTATGTCAACCGCTCGCTGTCAGCTGTGATTTGTCGGCGATGACAATCGGATCAAGACACTTCATACCGATCGATCATGACGATTGGACATTTCAGGACAATTAAGATCGGGAGAAGTTGATTAGAACAAGACACCGATAACAGAGGAACGACCCGCTTATCGTCATCCGCGCGATGGATTATAACACGGGGTTTCAAGAGAGGCGAAGCATGACAGGTGGAACTGGTCGCGGCGGATGCTTGTGTCATTTTTTTTTTTTTACTTCTCTCTCTCTCTCTTTCTCGCGAGATACGCAACATGACTGAGATGAAGAAAGGGGAGGGAGGGAGGGAGGTAGGTTAAGAGGGGCGGGGTGGGGGTAAGGGGGGAGAATGGGGGTAGAGAGGAGGGAGGGATAAAAGGGGATTGGTTCTCAACGGTAAAGGACAATCTCACGTGCGTTTTATGATGGTGGGTATGTAAAGGTCAAATTCCTGTGTGTGCTCCTCCCTCTAACCTCGTCTGAGAAGGTGTGCGTGAGAGGGGGATGAGAGGAGGTGGGTGGGGATGCGGGTGGAAGGGTTGGGGGGTTGGGGGCGGATGCTAGATATGGGATAAATAAGATCACAAGAAGAGAAGGCGGAAGGGGGGGGGGGGGGAGGAGGAGGAGGAGTGGAAGTTCACAGACGAAAAAAGTATGATCACACGTGTGTCAGACGAACGTGAGAGGGAGAGTGTTCCAGGTGCGAGAGAATAACGGTACACAAAGGTACTTTTGGTACTAATAAAACCTGGGTGCAGAACTGGAAGGTTCGGTTTCCGGGTTCCCGACAAGAAGAGATACTCAAACAGACTCCATACGCAGAAGATAAATGATTTAACAGAAGAATATCGCGGGACAAACATGATCTTAAAGGATATCTAGAACTAATTAGATGGAATACAACGAACCAGACAACCCAATCCCTCAAAAAAAAAAAAAAAAAAAAAAAAAAAAAAAAAAAAAAAACAAATACAAAAAAACAACAACACTCAGACAATCATTCCCGACTATCTCCCAACGGTAAAAGGTGGCACGAACAATTCTTCAGAAACTGACAACCATCACGACGCTAATCCAGAAAAAAAAACATACAAGAATGACCACACCAAGATATGTCACACAGAACACAGAACACACACTGTTGGGGGACCAGTCTAACTAGTCACTGTGGAGGGGTCGGTGGTCCCTATAGTGATAAGGAAGGTATTCTGGTTAACACTACTGTTTGGCTTTTGTTATCATTAGTATTGTTGCTGTTATCACGATTCAAATGTTATCTTTATTATTGTTAATATTGTCATTGTTGTCAATATCATCGTTATTTGTATTACTTTTGTTGTTGTTATGATGATGGTGAAGATGATTATCATTATCATTGTTATCACTATCACTATAATGATCATCATTATCATTATCATTATTAGTATTAGTATAAGAATCATTATCATTATCATGTCTATTATCATTACTGATTTAGTCATTATCACTATCATTATTATCATAATTATTAATATCAACATCATGATGATTATGAATATCATGATCATCATCATTACCATCCTTACCTTTTTTCCTGTCATTTTTACATTTATTGTTGTCGTTTTTATCTTTACTATTATTATCATCATCATTATTATCATTATCATCATCATCATTATCATTACTACCATCATCATTATGATTACTATTACCATTATCATTTTATATTATCATCATTACCATCAGCCTCATTATCATTGTCATAATTTTTATCTCTATTACTCAACCTATTTATCGTTACTATTTCTTGTTTCTAGTTTTCTTTCCTTTTTCTTCTTTCCCTCTCTTTTTCTTTCTTTCGATGTTTTTCTTTCTTAATCTATTTATTTTCCTATACTTTCTGTTTTTTTTTTCTTTCCCCCTTACTTTCTTTCTTTCTCTATTAATTTTCCTTCCTTTTTCTCCTTTTTTCTTTCCCTCTTATTTCATTTCTTCCATTATTCATTTTCCTTTTTTTTTCCTTTTTTTTCTTACCCTCTTATTTATCATTATTATTATTATTATTATTATTACTATTTTACTATTTCTTTCTTTATCTTTTGTTTCTCTTTTCACTCCTGCACTCCCAGCTGAGAGTTCGCAGGCGTTTCTGTGTGGTTAATGTGGTTAAGTTGACGTTTGTGATTTGTGAGTGTGAGTCGAGAGGAAAAGGCAAGGTTAATGAGTGTCGTTTCTATATCTGTAACGATCAAATGTTCTTTTCGTTTTTTTTTTATAAAGAACTTTTCTTTTCTTTTTTTCTTTTCCATGTGTGTTTTTTTCTTGCTTTGGTTGTTTCGCTTTGTGTGTTTATTGCTTTTTCGTGTTTAATCTCTCTATTTTTTTGTTCTTTGTCTGGTTTGCTTTTCTTTCTTTTTTTTGTTGGTTTGATTCGTTTTGGATTTTCTTGCTACCATTGTTTTTTTTTTTATGTGATATATTGATTATGTCATTTTCATGTGTCCGTTTTTTTCTTCTTGTCTTCATTTTCATCATGTTATTTGATTTCATCAAGTCGTTTTTATTAATCCTTTTTTTCCGTTATCCTCTTTATCCATCGATCCTTACCGTTCATATGCTTCGTTATCTATCGAACGCAGCTGCTCGTGCAACATCTGCATCCCTTACTGTTCCTTCCGTGCACGAGTCGCTGCTCTCCGTCGGCCTCATTGCAGATGCTGCACGGTCACGGAGGAGCTCGGAGGGAGTAGTCATCTGTGCTTGCATTTCCATAAGTCAATGACTTTTTTCCCTTTTTTATATCTAATACTTCATCTGACTGTAAATGACTATTCGTTTTTATTTTCCTTCTTTGAGTATCGCTGCTATACGTACTGTAGTTTTTTTTTCTTTCTTTTTCTTCTTCTTCTTTTTTTATAGTCTATATCATCAACTTCCTTTCGTTTAGATTATCATATTATATAATCATATTTTACTATTCCCTTGTTCTATTTTCAGACTCACTGCTCCCCGCACCGTAAATTTTGAAGTGCACGTCGCCATTATTGCTTTGCATTAAGGTGTCATTGCACCTATGAAGTATTTTAGGCGCTGTGTCAAGGATAGCTGTGTACTTCATAAATGTGTGTTTATAAATGCTTTGTATTCACACAAGCATGTTTGTGCTGTGATAGGACTCAGTGGTGTTCCTGTTGTGTGCGATTGAAAAATGATGTTCTTTATTAATATTTAAACCACGCGATCAGATGCCGGTTGTTGCATGTACATAGACCTGTGTTCTGATCGAGGCCATTAACACTCGGACCAACATTGAGACCAAATTCAGCGATAAGGATGGGACCAGAACCGAGACCAGAACTGAGACCAGACCGAGACCAGAAGACCAGAACCGAGACCAGCACCGAGACCAGAACCGAGACCAGCACTGAGACCAGAACTGAGACCAGCACCGAGACCAGAACCGAGACCAGCACTGAGACCAGAACTGAGACCAGCACTGAGACCAGAACTGAGACCAGAACTGCGGCACTTGGAATTACCTGATTCGAATAGGGATATGACAATACACCATTCATTAAAACTTCTGACGATATTCTTTGCTTTCGATGTATGATATATATTGCATAAATAATGTGACTCGGGAATACTGATAATGAGTAATAATGACACGTGAATAATGGGATTCAGACACATTCTGTTACCGATTCTAGAATTTGGATCAAGTTATATCATGACTCATCTTTGTTCACATTAATTTTGTCTTTTATTGAAGACATGATACGCGTCATATTACTACTTTATAGAAAAAAATAATTCATTCATATCTCATGGATTATGCAGATTCATAATTCATTCATATGTAACAAATAAAATAAAAATTAAACGAAAAGTACAATCGTATCTCAAGTTGCAGATCCAGGTGCAGTGAAAATAATCCCCCGTAATGAATATTGCAGGGACGCAATCTTTGCAATTCAAAGTCCCGTGTCTGAAATAGGAAACGACAAAGTTACGTTTAACGAGAAGAGAACCGTCGGATATTCCTCAGAGCCCTACCCTCTTTCCTCTCTTCTTCACTCCCCTTCCATCTCCCTTTCCCTTTTCACTTCCCCTTCCTCTTTATCCTCTTCCTTTCCCTTCCTATTTACCCTCTTCCTTCCCTTTCATATTTTCCCTCCACCACCTCTTTCACCTCCCTCTCTCCTTCCCCTTCCTCTTCACTCCCCTTCCATCTCTTTCCCTTTTCACTTCCCCTTCCTC
>BOPN01003927.1:42500-45000 GCA_017312705.2 Penaeus japonicus | reverse complement strand
TATATATATATATATATATATATATATATATATATATATATATATATATATATATATATGTGTGTGTGTGTGTGTGTGTGTGTGTGTGTGTGTGTGTGTGTGTATGTAAACGAGAGAAAAAACATATAGATATAAAGCGATTTATCAGTTCTTTACGATAGCTAATCGTAGGACATCAAAATAATTGTAGAAAATAGAGCAAGAAACGTAGACAAACTGTAAACTACTTTTTGACGTTGAAGGTTTAAAGTGAGCTGTCGAAGGCTATCTCCGCCTGTGTTAAACGATATCAAATATCTTTCACGTTTGCAGACACGGGACCCTCACGATGGGAAAATATTTTAAATGTGCGATTATGCCGAGAAAAGCCACCACGCCCTAGAAGCCAGCGAGAGAGAAGAAGAAAAAAAGAAACAAAAGAAAAAGTCATTTATATAAATTCCTTCAGATAGAGCAACATCAATCATCCACACGAAGATATATAAGCCAATCTCCCTCACCAGCCTCCCTCTGCCCCTTCGCCAAAGAATAAGAGATAAAAAAAAATACAAAACAATAAAGAGAACAACATCTGAAGATTAAAAAAAAGAAAAAAAAAAAAGAGAAATGTTCTCGTAGCCAAACCCTCACAGCTTAATTCTTTTTTCATAAAAAAAAACCGACATAAAGAAGAGAGAGAGAGAGAGAGAGAGAGAGAGAGAGAGAGAGAGAGAGAGAGAGAGAGAGAGAGAGAGAGAGAGAGAGAGAGAGAGAGAGAGAGAGAGAGAGAGAGAGAGAGAGAGAGAGAGAGAGAGAGAGAGAGAGAGAGAGAGAGAGAGAGAGAGAGAAAGAGGGAGAGAGAACGAGAACGACAGAACGAGAGAAAGAGAAAGAGCGAAAGAGAGATTACAGAAGCGTAAACAGCGAGTCGAACGGCTAGTTTGAAACCCCGGGGCTTCGGTTTGAACACGAGCGGGCAAGAGTTACTTACGGGGCTTTGGTCAGACCCGTTATCACGGCGGCCAAAGACCCCCCTTTCATCTCAGATCTCCAGTAGCCCATAAAGAAGGGGGAGGAGACGAGGAGGAGGAGGAGGAGAGGAGGAGGAGGAGAGGAGGAGACGAGGAGGAGGAGAGGAGGAGGAGAGGAGGAGGTGAGGGGAGGATGAGGAGGATAATGGGGTGAAGTTTATGCAATTGATTATGTAGATTATGTCTGTTGGTGTGCCACAATTGCTGGATGAGGCTGAGGGAAGAATTGATTTTTTTGGCTAAACATCCACACACGTGTATCATCTCGTTTTCATGCATGTGTTGTGGTAAATCAAATGTTTCTTTTTAACTTTCACAATACACTCTTCCTGGACAAAGACGAGAGAAATTCTTAACGAAAGCTTTCATCATCTTGGCAATAAAACAATCCAATTTAACTCGCCACCGGAACTAGAAAAACAACAAAAAACATCTGTGAACCGGAGGCCTGTAGGAGAAATTATTCTAAAAACAATGTCTGCTGTCTCTCCTCTACGTCTCTCTCTCTCTCTCTCTCTCTCTTTCTTTCTCTCTCTCTCTCTCTCTCTCTCTCTCTCTCTCTCTCTCTCTCTCTCTCTCTCTCTCTCTCTCTCTCTCTCTCTCTCTCTCTCTCTCTCTCTCTCTCTCTCTCTCTCTCTCTCTCTTTCTCTCTTTCTCTCTCTCTCGGCTTCCTACTTCCCTCCCTCTCTCCTTCATCCATCCCTCTTCCAGTCTCCCTCCCTCCCTCCCTCCCTCTCTCTAATCATGTACGCATATACAATCATTTATCCAAGCATACCAGCTTATGGTTCCAACCCAGCAACAACAATTAAATACTAAACTAACCCAGACAAGAATAAAAAAACAATAAAAATGAAGGGAAAACCAGAAAGCTCCCTCACTCCATCACGGCAGAACGAGGGCAGAACAGATCAGCTGTTTATCCGTTAGTTTTCTCCTTACTACGGATTCATGCTTTTTTTATGAATGATATTGCTTTATTGCTTGTGATTGATATATGTATTTTGCTTACGAATGGGGGCATTATTTTGTTCATGAATGATACGTCTTTTGTAGATGATGTATTCCTCTGTCTATGAATGATACATCTGTTTTGTTTATGATTGATATCTTTCTCTTTGTGATACAACTTTTGTCTTATTAGTAATACATCTTTTGGTTTATCAAAATACCTATTTTGATTTATCAAAGATACAGTCTGAATGATATATCCTTTTGTTTCTTCAGGGTACAGCATTTTGCTTATGAATGATACGTATTTTTTTATTTATCAATGTATCTTTTTGCCTATGAGTGATACATTTTTGTGCTTATGAATGATACGTATTTTTTTATTTATCAATGTATCTTTTTGCCTATGAGTGATACATTTTTGTGCTTATGAATGATACGTATTTTTTTATTTATCAATGTATCTTTTTGCCTATGAGTGATACATTTTTGTGCTTATGAATGATACGTATTTTTTATTTATCAATTTATTTTTTTAC
>BOPN01003927.1:27500-35000 GCA_017312705.2 Penaeus japonicus | reverse complement strand
AGGCGTGGTTCCCACTCGAACCTCCGGTACTCGAAGGCGAACCGACGGAAGCGCGGCACTTACGCCGTGTCACTCGAGTGCAAAAGCTGAGACGTAGAGAAGAGAGGGGAAGATGTATATATATACATATAAACATACATATATATATATATATATATATATATATATATATATATAGATATAAATATATATGTATATATATATATATATATATATATATATATATATATATATATATATATATATGTTTATATGTATATATATACATATATATATATATATATATACATATATATATATATATATATATATATATACATATATATGTATATATATATATATATATATATATATATATATATATATATACATATATACATATATACATATATATATATATATGTATATATATATATATATATATATATATATATATATATGTATATGAATATATATATATATATATATATATATATATATATATATATATATATATATATATATATATATATATATATATAAATGCCACATATTTTCATACGCCACACACTATTAATACACTACCAATATTATTATCATCATTATCACATCACATTTATTGATTATCATTACTATTATCATCATATATGTATATACATACATATATATATATATATATATATATATATATATATATACATACACACACACATATATAAAGCTACGCTGTACACATAATACTACATAGCAACAATCCGTTATATAACCACCAGCATTTCTGTCTCCGAATGTCTCAAAATCTGTGACCTACTTCGCCAGACAGTAACAGGGAGTCCTTTCCAATAGACAAAGAAAGTAAACAAGAAAAAAAAATCAAAACATTACATATCCACTCAACAAACAACAGATACAATAATACGACAAAAGAATAACATATCTCGGTGATAATTTCTTCCCCAAAATTTGACAAGTAAGAAGGAAGTGAAACGAAAATACATATTTGGTACATGAACGAAAACGAAGTACTGGCGCGCTGGCCAACTTTCACTCGGACGCTCGATATGGCCACGTTGGTCCACTCGGCAGGGGGCGGAATGTACCTTGGGCCTAAGGCCTAGGGAAGATTCTTGGGATGGAGATAGAATGCGGGGGGATTGATAGGAAAAGAAGGGAGAGAACATGGATTAAAAGGTGGGTGAAGGAGAGGGCGAGTAGGTGATTTTTTTGGGGGGAGGGGGGATGAGGTGACTTGTTATGTGTGTGTTTGTTTGTGTTTATGTATGTGTGTGTGTGTGAGGGAGGGAGAAAGAGAGAGAGAGAGAGAGAGAGAGAGAGAGAGAGAGAGAGAGAGAGAGAGAGAGAGAGAGAGAGAGAGAGAGAGAGAGAGAGAGAGAGAAAAAGAAAGAGGGAGACTACAATCACGTGTGTGTGTGCGTGTGTGTGTGTGTGTACATGTCAATCATACATATATCTGAACACATTCATCTGATCCATCATTTCACCAACGAAAAAAAAAGGGAAAGCAAGATAAACAACCGAAAAAAGAAACGAAATGACACGAAACGAAAGGAACCAAACGCAAATTACGGACGAGACGAGAGAGTAAAAAAGCCCCACGACACGACATACTCCGAGGCTAGAGATGAACGTCGCGATGCGGGCGTGGGCGTGGATGTGGGCGGTCCAGCGAAGTCGTGACCGAAATCGAGAGTAAAAGGAGTTCCCAGAACGCCACACTAGAGTCTTATTATATATATCTTTTTTCTCTTATCTGTGCGTGTGCGAGACTTGAACATCTAGATAAAAGAAAAGCGAAAGGAATCTCATCTGAAGAAGAATTAAAAGAAAAATAAAAGAAGCGGAAAGAAAGGAAAAACTTGAATAAAAGGGGAAGAAGGGAAATAAGAGGGAAGAAGAGGTGGAGGAAAGTGGAAAGGAAAGAGAGAGAGAGAGAGAAAGAGAGAAAGAGAGAGAGAAAGGCAGAGAGAGAGAGAGAGAGAAAGGCAGAGAGAGAGAGAAAAGCGGGGGGAAAGAAGGAAGAAAGGGGAGAGAGAAACGTCGATAAGAGATTAAGAATAGAAGGAGACGAGGCGGGGAAAAAGAAAAAGAAAAAAAGAAAAGAAAAGAAAGAGAGTGAGAGTGAAAGAAGGAATGAGGTAAAGGGAAGCACGGGGCAGGGAAGGGAAGGGGTAAAGGGAAGGGGCAAGGGAAGGGGAGGGGGAGCAAAGCTGTTGTTCAAAACACCCCGACAATCATGAACACACCAGCCACACCCCTGAACTTCCTTGAACTTGTTGCTTGTGAGAAAGTCGTCCCTTATTTTATGCATGTCATAGACGTAGCATGACCCATCAAGTCACATGGTTATTTGACCTCGATTAAAGACATCTTGTGTGTTTAACCCTTTGCCGCCGAACCTCCTGGGGCATTCACCTTTCCCTTTGGTGCTCTGGGTGCGTTTGTTTGTTTGTCTGTTCTTATTGTTTGTTCGTTGCTTGTTGTTGTTGTTGCAGTCATTTTTATGTTGGTTATGATTGTGATGGTAATGAGAATTGTTGTAATAACGATGATTAGGGTAATGATATTGGGAGTTATGATGGATGAATAATGATACTGATATCGATCAATTATAATGATGATGATGATAATAAGTAATCGTAAATATCGTCACTATTTATCGTCATCATAAATATCATCATTACTAATCATAATCCTTATATTTAGTATGTTATTGTTCTGTTGTTACTATTATCACTACACTCACAATTATTTATACATACACCAAATACTTCTTCAATACCATTCTTGCAAATGCACCCCGATTCACCCCTCTAGCTATAATGACCCATTTAAGTCCAAACACGTGCAACAAGAAGGGCAGGAAACAATGCAGTCTCCCCTTTGGGCACGCCAACTTGCCTCGCCTTCTCTTGCATTCTCTCTTTCTTTATTTCTTCCTTCCTCTCTCTCTCTCTCCCTCTCTCTTTCTTTATTTGTCTCACTCTCTCTCTTTCTTCATTTCTTTCTCTCTTCCTCTCTCTTTATTTCTTTCTATCCCTATCCCTATCTCTTTGTTTATTTCTCTCATCCTCTCTCTCTCTTTATTTACTTATTTCTCTCTCTCTCTCTCACACCTTCCCTCCCTCCCTCCCCCCTCCTCTTCTCTCTCTCCCTGCCTTTCCCTCCCTCTCTCTCCTTTCCCACGAAGAACCTGACCTAAGGCGGTCACCGAAGCTAATCTCAGGTCACCGGAGAAAGGGGTCAGACGGTCATCCGGGAGAGCAATCGAGGTTATGGTTATTGCTCGTTTGCATCACATATGAAGCTGTGAGATGAGATCTAGTTTGGCTATGATTTCTTTTTTTTCTTTTCTCTTTTTTTGTCATCGATAGAGATATTTTGAAGATGGGATCGGTGTCATTTATGGTGTCGTTTATTTATACGGGTCTTATTTTATCAGTTTTATCTGCCTGTTTATCTATTTTCATCTGTTCTTGTATTTCCTATTGCAAAGTTCATGAAATATTTCCATGACAGTGATTGAATGTGTATATATATATATATATATATATATATCTTTTTTTCCCCTTTTTAGGGGTGATAGGAGATAAGGAGATAATATACTTTTTTTTCTTTTTTTTACTCTCTCTCCCCCCTTTTTCATGGCGGGGAGGGGGTATATACGTTTTTTCCTCCCTTTCCCTTTCTCCCCCTACGCCTCCTTTCCTCCCTCCCCCTCCCCCCTCTCGGTCGTTGAACCATGTTTCACTCTTTGCTACATTTTGGTATAAGATCGTTTGGAATCAGTGCTAGATAGATAGATATACAGATAGATGAATAGACAAATAGACAAACAAACAGACAGATAGATAGACAGACAGACGGACAGACTAACACACACACACACACACACACACGTGCACTAAATTGCCTTTCTAATACAAGGGTTCACTTACCAACTTGTTACCAGCAAAAGAGCGCGAAATTGAAACCACTTACATCATTAACAACAAAGCTTACGGAACACGAATCATACGAAATCAATAACATACCTTAATGATAATGATGATAACGTTAATCGTCGTAGATGATAATATAAATAACAAGTGTAATTAAAAGGAAGAACGATACCAAAGAAAATAATGATAACTGGTGCGGATAACGAGTCGATATTGGGTACACGTGGACAGGGGGGGGGGTCGGGGGGAGGTGAAGGGTGGATGGGGGGAGGGGGATGTACAAAGAAATGTTGCTGACTCACGCAAATGTAGAATATATATGAAAAAAAAGACATCGTACCCGAGATGGCGGATTAGGAAAAAAAATACTTATAGATTTTGTATATATATATTTTGGAGAAAGTTCTGCTTTGGATTTGGGAAGCGGACATAGAGAGTGAGTGAATTGGAGAGAGAGAAAGAGAAAGAGAGAGAGAGAGAAAGAGAAAGAGAAAGAATGATAGAGAGAGAGAGAGAGAGAGAGAGAGAGAGAGAGAGAGAGAGAGAAAGAGAAAGATAGATAGATAGACAGACAGATAGATAGATAGATAGACAGATAGATAGATAGATAGATAGATAGAGAGAGAGAGAGAGAGAAAGGAAGACAAAAACATGCAGGCGACCCCAATTCATCATTAATTTCCTTTCATCCATTAACCCCCTCCTCCCTCCCCCTACCCCCTTATGAAGATACCAAGGGAGGGGGGGGAGAAGAGAGAGCGATAACGAGACATTGAAGTGTCCATCCGAGTGCCCTAGTGACGCCAATGCTTTCTTTTATAATTCTCTCTATGAATCTATATACTCGTGTTTCTCTTACTCTCTCTCTCTCTTTCTCTCTGTCTATCTGTCTGTTCATCTCTCTCTCTCTCTCTTTCCCTCCCTCTCCCTCCTTCTGCCACTCTCCCTCTATTTATCTATTCATCTATCATATCTATCATTCTCTCTCTCTCTCTCTCTCTCTCTCTCTCTCTCTCTCTCTCTCTCTCTCTCTCTCTATCTCTTTCTCCCTCCCTCCCTCCCTCCCTTCCTCCTCCCCTCCCTTTGTGCTTTGACAAGGTGTATAAAGGGCTTTGTGATCCCTGTTGATTTTGTATGTCATGGCGCCCACTTTGACGAACGAGGGTGGTCGTCTTAGAGAGAAATTAGAGAGAACTCGGAAGCAACTTAGAGAGAAACTTAGAGAGAACTTCGAAAAATCTTAGAGGCTTATGTCGTCACTTCTAATTACTTCTAATTAAGTTTTCGTTTTTTTTATTTATTTATTTATTTATTTTTTTTTGGGGGGGGGGGGGTATTTGGATTAGTGAGGGGGGTTTAGATGGTAGTTGGGTCAGGGGGGCGGGGTTTTCTGGCCGTCTTTGTGGAGACGTTAATGAAGATGAGGATGAAGATAATGCTGATGAAGAAAATACATATAGATTGTCTAATTAGTTTCTTTTTTTAATACTTCTCAAGTTATTAACCTCGTTAAAGGATCCCGCTCTCATGTCTTGCTTTATTAATTCCTTATTTGACTATTTCCATTATGCACACGAAGGTGGGGGATGGGTAGGGGATAGAGGAATGGGGGGAGGGGGAGGAGGGGGCGGAGAATAAGGGGGGAGAGGGGGGTAGGTAAGACACAAAGGTTGTCGTAGCAACCTCAAATACCACCATTACGCAACCTGTATTTAACACCGACCTACATGAACCGGGTTTTGATCTGGTCGAACGGAGGTACAAAGTATTCTCCCCCCCTCCCCCCTGTAACCATGGCAACGTTACGTAATCGCATAAGTTCACGAACAGAAGACGAATTGAGTCGACGAAGACTTTTGAGAACGAGATGACGAAGTGATGAGGATGACGATGACTTAGGAATTAGGACTGGCTGATGAATATGAGGTCTCGATGACGTGATTAAGGTCTTTGGAATAACTGTGCTGGTTGATGTCGTAACAGGTGTATTAGAGCGATTTTTTCTCCAATCAAGTTTCTAGATTTGATTCTGTCTGTATTTCTACATTTTTTATCTGTATCAGCGTCAGTACATATATACTTACGTGTAAACACATACATACACACGCAAAGACAAACAACACACATACACACAGTCACTCGTAAAAATGATTCCTGAAGGAGATAGATAGGGAATTGAAAAAGAGAGAGCGAGAGAGAGAGAGAGAGAGAGAGAGCGAGAGAGAGAGAGAGAGAGAGAGAGAGAGAGAGAGAGAGAGAGAGAGAGAGAGAGAGAGAGAGAGAGAGAGAGAGAGAGAGAGAGAGAGAGAGAGAAAGAAAGAGAGACAGAAAGAGAGAGAGAGAGAGAGAGAGAGAGAGAGAGAGAGAGAGAGAGAGAGAGAGAGAGAGAGAGAGAGAGAGAGAGAGAGAGAGAGAGAGAGAGAGAGAGAGAGAGAGAGAGAGAGAGAGAGAGAGAGAGAGAGAAAGAGAGAGAGAGAGAAAGAAAGAGAGACAGAAAGAGAGAGAGAGAGAGAGAGAGAGAGAGAGAGAGAGAGAGAGAGAGAGAGAGAGAGAGAGAGAGAGAGAGAGAGAGAGAGAGAGAGAGAGAGAGAGAGAGAGAGAGAGAGAGAGAGAGAGAGAGAGAGAGAGAGAGAGAGAGAGAGAGAGAGAGAGAAAGAGAAAGAGATTGAGACAGAGACAGAGGCAGAGAGAGATAGAAAGAGAGAGAAAGAGAGAAAAATCTCGTAAAATTTAAGTATTGAATTTCACGCCTCCGCAAACATCCACAAACCACGTGCGAACATATGGTAAGCGTTACTGTTAACCCGAAGCTTCTAAAACATGCGTCATTTGTTGAACTCTACGATAATCAACATACTACCCTTTCACACCGTATCCACCCCCTTTTTCACGCCTTTTCCCTGCCCTCTTTCACGCCCATTCCCCGCCTTCTTTCACCCATTTTCCCCGCCCACCTTCACGCCCATTCCCAGCCCTCTTTCACGCCTTTTCCCCGCCTACTTTCACGCCCATTCCCAGCCCTTTTTCACGCCCATTCCCAGCCCTCTTTCACGCCTTTTCCCCGCCCGCTTTCACACCCATTCTCCGCCTTCTTTTACGCCTTTTCCCCGCCCACTTTCACGCCCATTCCCAGCCCTCTTTCAAGCCTTTTCCCCGCCCACTTCGCGCTTCATTCCCGCCCGTATGTCATCCTGCATTCTACTTCCCACATTCCCTCTCTGTTCGTGACAACATTCCCGCGATATTACCATAGATTAATTAGTTGATTGGGGGACCTTGCATCATGCGAGATTAGACACCGGCAAACTCGCACCCCCATTGGCTAATGTATGGATGTTTTCCAGTTCAAGCGTGCAATTACATACCCACCCTCCCATACGCACATACGCACATATATATGTATATATACATATATATATATATATATATATATATATATATATATATATATATATATATATAAATACACACATATATATATATATATTTATATATATATATATATATATATATATATATATATATACATATATGTGTGTGTGTGTGTGTGTGTGTGTGTGTG
>BOPN01003927.1:5000-7500 GCA_017312705.2 Penaeus japonicus | reverse complement strand
TGTAGCCCCCCCCCTCCCCCCCATTTCCTACCCCCCAAAAAAAAATTCCTTCGAGGCTTCTGAGTCAGGGACGCAACGGCACTTTCCCTAACGCGCGAACAGCCTCAGGGGGGAGGGGAAGGGGAGAGGGGGCAGCAGCAGCTACGACCCTCAGGGGATAGGGGTTCGGGGGAGGGGTGTAGAAGGGTGGGCTGGATGAGGGAGGGATGGGGGAGGGGGTAGGGGGAAAGATATCCGCGATTACGAGACCGCGCGCATGGGGGAGGGGGGGGGGGGGAAGGGGACTCGAACGCTTCTTCCGTCAACATTACCCGGATGGCCGCTAAGAGTCTCCTGCGCGGTGGGTGGACGAGACAATTATCGGGCAGAAATTGTCTTGTTTGTTTCTTCCCCGAGGCTGTCTTTTGCGGAGATGGTCTCGGAATTACAGGGGTTGGGGAGGTTGGGGGGGGGGGGGAGAGGGGGGGGGTTAGGAGCTACAGTGCTTGCTCTTCGTTTGTGTATTTTTTTTGAGTGTTTGTTTTGAGACTGACTTTTCTCTCTCTCTCTTTTTTCTATAGTTTTCTGTTTTTATTTTGGAGTTTTGTATTCGTTTTGATATAGAAATACTCCTATTATTGGTAAATCAAATCGGTCAATCTATCTATATCCGTCTATATCTCTCTATATATAACCATATATGTTCAGTGTTCCCCACATACACCCATATACAAGCACACACACACACACCTATATCACGAAATAAATCCATTTTTTTACAATACATTCTTGACGAATCCTCTTCAAATCACCAAATATATATAACATTTTGCTGCATAATACAAAAATTTATCTTAATTCTAATTTCTCTCCATTTCTCCTAAAAACGCCAAAAAAAATAGACGAAGAACAATAAGGTCAGAATATTAACAGAAACATGATGGATGGCCCTTTTACATCTGCCTTAATGGAGAGTTTCACCAAACAACTGTTTTCCCAAGGTCAGGCACAACAATAGTAGCGCTTCTTTTATCATAAGGTCTTGTAATGGAGATTTGGATTCTTATAGTCTGTGTAAAAGACGAGGGACGAAGGGTGAAAAAAAAAATATATAAATAGAAAAAAATCTTTGAACATAGCCAGGTATAGATTTCTCTCTTGGTGTGATTTGGTATTTTGATTATTGTTTCTTATCAGTTTTTAGAAAGAGAGAGATAGAGAGATTGAGAGAGAGAGAGAGAGAGGAAGAGAGAGAGAGAGAGAGAGAGAGAGAGAGAGAGAGAGAGAGAGAGAGAGAGAGAGAGAGAGAGAGAGAGAGAGAGAGAGAGAGAGAGAGAGAGAGAGAGTTTTTTTTTTTTTTTTTTTTTTTTTTTTTTTTTTTTTTTTTTTTTTTTTTTTTTTTTTTTTTTTTTTTTTTTTTTTTTGCAAATCTTCTGAAATCAACACTTTGTCTATAAAGAAAATACTGCAAGGTGAAGAATGAACGGAACATGCAGATGGATAGAGACCAAATGATAAAAAGCGCGTCCTCGTAATTCACGACTCTGAAACCGTTAGCATGAGATATCTTCTTTTTTCTCCTATGCTGAATATAGCAGATGATGTTTCTGCAAGGTCTGATGCAATGGCGTATATTCTTTCTTCACAAGCTTTACAACCGGCAAGATTACAACCCCAGTTCTGGAAAATCTCTCCCTTACAATTAAACTGCTCAACGATCCAACCTTTGCACGCAACGTAACAACAATGGAAAAAGAAGAAATTTTTCCTTGTTATTGTCTCTCTCTTGTTAGTACATCCGTCTTTGATTCGCCGTGGTAGATTTTCCTTGACATGTCCTTGTTGTTTGCCTCCGTGTGGTCATGCGTGACTAAAGTGTATCCTACAATCGCTGTTCCGGAACGCCCCCTCCCCCCTCCCCCTCCCTTCCTTACCCACCCTCCCCTTCCCTTCTTATCTCCCGCTTGCCCTATTTCACGCTCTTTATCTCCATCTCCTCTTTTTCCCTCTTTCTCCGATTTCTCTCTTCTTCTCCCTTCATCTCCAACCCCATTCCTCCAATCCTTCCCCTCTCCCCTCCCATTCATCCCCACCTCCCTTCCACTCGTTCCCCCTTCCCCTCCACCCCCTCCCCCCTCCACCCCCTCTCCTTCCACCAGAGTGCCGTTAGAGAGGGTCAAAAGTGATGCAGATCAGGGATGTGGTTTTGGCACTTCACCTCCTGTCGCTATTTTGGGCTCAGGTGAGAAGATAATTATTATTATTATTTTTTTTTAATCTTTCATGATCATTCGATAGATAAGAATGTCTTAGCACACCCGTATCGGATTTGATCGTATCTGAAAGCTTAAGAGGCTTCACGAGCATTAACCAATTTATAGACATATATTCCTCCCTACACTAAATCTAACGCGATACTCCTGTACAAAAATTCCCGTATTATCCTCTTCTGTTATGACAAAGGGAGGATCTATATACACGTACCTACAACATGTTTTCTCTTTACTTCGATGTTGTCAGC
>BOPN01003926.1:135000-137500 GCA_017312705.2 Penaeus japonicus | reverse complement strand
TATCTGAATTTGATGGCACTGTATATGAGGAGCTTTTTACTACAAAAAGGTTAAATGATCAGTGATGCAGATATGGCCGGAAGTTTGATTCACTTAATTACAGAACCTAGATAATGGACATTGTTCCAAAATTGCTATATAATGCAATATAGAGACTTGGAACATAAGTATACATTTTATTGCCCTTTCGTTGTATTTTATCGATGATGGTACTAAAATGAGGCGCCACAGACGTTCTAGTAGCTTCTTTGTCCTATTATAATGTATAGCCATGTTGATATGCATCGCGGTGAGGTTCGTGAATGCATTTATCAGGATCCAAATGAACAGTGATAATAAAAAATATCCTCATAATCACTACAATTACTGTGATATAGGTTTAGCCTGAAATCACAAACACAGTCATCCTCTGTCTGAGTTCACATTTAAGCGCCCTGCTGCGGGAAGACCACCTCAATTCCAGATAGAAGAAATCCCTAAGCTCAGCTCCAATTTCTCCGCAAAGGCAGAGAACCAGAGATCCCTATTACGTACACTGATCTATGTCCAAAAGTTGATCAGAACTCTTCCATTTCTCTGTCAATCTTTACGACAAGTGTATGACATATGACACGTGTACCCCCGGGAACCATTGCTTCGTAACTCCCTTTAACAAGATTAGTTTCCATATTCCAGTCACCTGTAAAGAGACATCGTGACACGTGGCGCTGGCTTTTGATGACTAAACTTGACGGAGGTACAAGTTTGTTATGACTTTCAGCTGCTACCTTCATGTTTGGCATGTCTTTCGCACAAGATTACCTGGGTTCTGAAAATCGTTTATTTCTGAAATACCTAACATGGTTATTGCTATTGAAATCAAGTTGCTGGCGCAGTAGATGATTATAAATAATTAAATAAATTATATTATTTCACAAAACAACTCTACCAAACAAATAATCTCCACGCCAAAAGTTCAAGTAAAATACTACCACACGTCCATACGATTAATTCATCCTCCACTCCATTGTGACTAAAGAGTTAAGTAATAAAACCTGAAACTGATAAATTCACAAGTCAAAGAATAAAGGTAATGACGCAAACCATGTCGTTTCAGCACTGAGGATAAAAAAGAAAAGAAAAAAGAATCTGTAATACTACAGAAAAACAACCCAAGGTCGAAGGTCCAAAGTTAATCTTACGAAACCGTTACACCAGTGCCACGACCTCTAGTGAGGGAAATTAGTCAACATCTGAGTAACACGATATGAGGTGTGGTAAGTAAAAATGATGAATTAAAAAAAAATAAAACAATGACAAATTACACTATCTTACAAAAAATAGAGTCCCTCATAAAGATTACATTGAATTGACTAGCGCCTCACACGAATTATCCATGAATCGATATGATTAGAATCTACCATATTTTTTTATAATAGTCTTATTTATCTATAAACTGATCTCACAATGAAGAGTCACCAAAAATCAGTATTACACAAGAGAGTTTACCTACCAATCAGCCATCCATAAACTTCAAACGAACCTATAACATTTGGCTTTTATGATTTGGCTATGGTTGTGGTTTTCTGCCTACATCAAAAGAGCAGCAGCTTGACTTTTAACAAGCATGGGAAACGACCCAAAGTCTGAGGGACTTTAGCATCAATAACAAGGTGCTCACCCTCTCCCTCGCCCTCTTGGGTAGCACTTTTCTGCTATTTTTGTCATGACACATGCCAATTCTCGCCCCCGATCAGCCGGGACTGATATATCTAATGCTGTATATGTACACTCACACCTACAATATTGTCGACGCTCTTGTTGACATACAGCTATCATTCCACGGATTACCTGTGACCCAAGAATCCGAGGGAGAAACTCATACGCAATTGTTGAATTGATATGGACTGTGCAACGATTGCAACACACGCACCTTGGACTGCTACTTTTGTCACTTTTACCTTATTTCCTTCACGTCTTTACCTGTATTTCTCCTCCCACCTTTTCCACTCTTGGTTTACCTCCACACTCTTTCCCTTTTATTCCATTATTCTCCTCATTTACTCTTCTTTTAACCTAAGTTCTGTTCTCTTTCATTACCGTTCACTTTCTTCTATTAATTTTCTTTCGATTTCTCTCACTTGAATTCTCCTCCTTATTCCTTTCTATTTCGTCCACCTTCCCCTTCCTTCATTTGCCTCCCCTTCCGCTTTCCAACTTTCGTTCCTTTTTTATACTTATCCTCCTCTACTCTCGTGCTAATCTCCTCCTCGTTTCATGCTCTCCCCTGTCCCTACTCTCTTGCCCTTTTCCCCTTCCTGCTTGCTTTATTCCATTCGTTTTCGTACCCTCTCCACCGAACCGGTTCCGAACCCGAGCGTAATCCAGAGGGCAGCACAAAGGCAATTCCCAGACGATTCCCGCCCACGCAAAACAACACTCCAGTACACAAATACGCTGCCAAATCATGATGTGTATATACAATTGCATTTTTTTTTTTTTTTTTTTTTTTTTTTTTTTT
>BOPN01003926.1:117500-125000 GCA_017312705.2 Penaeus japonicus | reverse complement strand
CCCTCTCTCTCTCTCTCTCTCCCTCTCCCTCTCACCCTCCCTCCCCTCTCCTCTCACCCTCCTCTCCTCTCCTCTCACCCTCCCTCCCCTCCCTCTTCTCACCCTCTCCCTCTCTCTCACCCTCCCCCCCTTCCCTCTCCCTCTCTCCCTCCCTCCCTCTCTCTCCTCCCCTCTCTCTCTCTCACACCCTCCCTCCCTCTCCCTCTCACCCTCCCTCTCCCTCTCCCCCTCCCTTCCCTCTCCTCCTCACCCTCCCTCCCCTCTCCTCTCCGCCCTCCCTCCCCTCTCTTTTACCCTCCCTCCCTCTCTCTCTCTCCCCCTCTCCCCCCCTCCTCTCACCCTCCCTCCCCTCTCCCTCTCACCCTCCCCCTCTCCCTCTCCTCTCACCCTCCCTCCCCTCTCCCACTCCCACCCTCCCCCTTCCCCTCTCCTCTCACCCTCCCTCCCCTCTCCTTTTACCCTCCCTCCCCTCTCCCTCTCACCCTCCCTCCCCCTCCCTCTCACCCTCCCCTTCCCTCTCCTCTCACCTTCCCTCCCCTCTCCTCTCACCCTCCCTCCCCTCTCCTCTCACCCTCTCTCCCTCTCACACACCCTCCACTCCCCTCTCCTCTCACCCTCCCTCCCCCTCCTCTCACCCTCCCCCCTTCCCTCTCCTCTACCCTCCCCTCCCCTCCTCCTCTCACCCTCCCCCTTCCCCTCCCCTCTCACCCTCCCTTCCCTCTCCTCTCACCCTCCCTCCCTCCTCCCTCTCACCCTCCCTCCCCTCTCCTTTTACCCTCCCTCCCCTCTCCTCTCCTGCCCTCCCCCTCCCTCCTCTCTCCCTCCCTCCCTCCCTCCTCTCTCCCTCCCTCTCCCTCTCCCTCTCCCCCTCCCTCCCCTCTCCTCTCACCCTCCCCCTTCCCCTCTCCTCTCCCTCCCTCCCTCCCCTCTCCTTTTTTGCCACTCCCTCCCCTCTCCCTCTCCTGCCCTCCCTCCCTCCCTCCCCTCCCTCCCTCCCCCCTCCCCCTCTCCCTCTCCTTCTCCCTCCCTCCTCTGCCTCCTCCTCTCTCCCATTTCACCCTCCCCCGCCCCCCCTCTCTCTCACCCCTCCCCCCCCCCCCCTCTCCTCTCACCCTCTCCTCCCCTCTCCCTCTCACCCTCCCTCCCCCTCCTCCTCACCCTCCCTCCCCTCTCCCTCTCCCACCCTCCCTCCCCCTCTCCTCTCCCCCCCTCCCTCCCTCTCCTCTCACCCTCCCCCCCCCTCTCCCTCTCACCCTCCCTCCCCTCTTTCTCTCTCACCCCTCCCTCCCTCCCTCCTCTCTCACCCCTTCCCCTTCCCCTCTCCCCTCTCACCCTATCTCCCCTCTCCCTCTCCCTCCCTCCCTCCCTCCCTCTCACCCTCCCTCCCCCCTCCTCTCACCCTCCCTCCCCTCTCCTCTCACCCTCCCCCTCTCCTCTCCCACCCTCCCCCTTCCCTCTCCCTCTCTCCCACCCTCCCCACTCCCCTCTCCCTCCTCTCCCCCTCTCCCTCTCTCTCTCTCTCCCCCCTCCCTCTCTCTCTCTCTCTCTCTCTCTCTCTCTCTCTCTCTCTCTCTCTCTCTCTCTCTCTCTCCCTCCCTCCCCCCCCCCCCCCCCCCTCTCCCCTCTCTCTCTCTCTCTCTCTCCCCTCTCCCTCTCCCCCTCCCTCCCCCTCTCTCTCCCCTTCCCTCCCCCTCTCTCTCACCCTCACCCTTCCCCCCTCTCTCCCTCTCACCCTGCTCCCCTCCCCTCTCCCTCTCACCCTCTCCCTCTCCCTCTCCCTCTCCCACCCTCCCCCCCTTCCCCCTCTCCTCTCTCACCTTCCCTCCCCTCTCTCCTCTCACCCTCCCTCCCCCTCTCCTCTCACCCTCCCTCCCCTCTCCCTCTCACCCTCTCCCCCTCCCCCTCTCCTCTCCCTCCCTCCCTCCCCTCTCTCTTCTCACCCTCCCCACCCTCTCACTCTCACCCTCCCTCCCCCTCCTCTCACACCCTCCCACTCCCCTCCCTCTCTCTCTCTCCCTCTCTCTCTCACCCTCCCTCTCTCTCTCTCTCACCCTCCCTCCCTCTCTCCCCCTCTCTCTCCCTCCCTCTCCTCTCACCTCCCCCTTCCCCTCTCCGCTCTGCCCCTCCCTCTCCTCTCCTCTCACTCTTCCCTTCCCTCTCTCTCCCCCTCCCTCTTCCTCTCCTCTCTCTCCCTCCCTCCCCTCCCCCTCCCTCCCCTCCCCTCTCCCTCTCCCTCTCCCCCTCCCTCCCCCTCCTCTCACCCTCCCTCCCTCTCCTCTCACCCTCCCTCTCCTCCTCCTCTCCCTCCCTCCCCCTCCTCTCACCCTCCCTCCCTCTCCTCACCCTCCCTCTCCTCTCCCTCCTCCCCCACCCCCTCCCCTTCCTCCTCCCTCCCTTTCCCCCTCCTCTCCTTTTACCACTCCCTCCCTCTCCCTCTCCCCTCCCCCTTCCCTCTCCCTCTCTCACCCTCCCCCATCCCCTCTCCTTTCACCCTCCCTCCCTCTCCCTCTCCCCCTCCCTCCCCCTCTCTCTCCCTCTCTCCCCCTCTCTCTCTCCCACCCTCCCTCCCCTCTCCTCTCCACCCTCCCTCCCTCTCCTCTCTCGCCCTCCCTCTCTCTCTCTCTCTCTCTCTCTCTCTCTCTCTCTCTCTCTCTCTCTCTCTCTCTCTCTCTCTCTCTCCCCCTCTCCCTCACCCTCTCTCCCTCTCCCTCTCCCTCCCCCTCTCTCTCTCCCTCCCTCCCTCTCCCTCTCACCCTCCCTCCCATCTCCTCCCACCCTCCCCCTCCCCTCTCCTCCTCACCTTCCCCCACTCCCACCCTCTCCTCTCACCCTCCTCCACTCTTCTCTCACCCATCCCTCCCCCTCTCCTTTTTACCCTCCCCTCCCCCTACTCTCGCCCTCCCTCCCCTCTCCTCTCACCCTCCCCCTTCCCCTCTCCTCTCACCTTTCTCCCCCTCCCTCCTCTCACCCTCCCTCCCTCTCCATTCACGCTCCGCTTCCCCTCTCCACTCTCACCCTCCCCACTCCCCCGCTCCTCCTCACCCTCCCTCTCCCTCTCCCTCTCCCTCCCCCCTCCTCTCTCTCTCTCTCTCCCCTCCTCTCTCTCCCTCTCCCTCCCTCTCTCCCTCCCCCTCCCCCTCTCCCCCTCCCTCTCCTCTCCTCTCACCCTCCCTCCCCTCTCCTCTCACCCTCCCTCCCCCTCCCTCACTCTCACCTCCCTCCCTCTCTCTCTCCCCCCTCCCCCTCCCTCTCCCCCTCTCCCCCCCTCCCCCTCCCCCTCTCCCTCTCCCCTCCCCTCTCCCTCTCCCTCCCCCCCTCCCTCCCTCACCCCTCCCCCCCCTTCCCCTCTCCCTCTCACCTTCCCCCTACCCTCTCTCTCACCCTCCCTCCCCTCTCCCTCTCTCACCCTCCCCCTTCCCCTCTCCCTCTCACCTTCCCCCTCCCCTCTCCTCTCACCCCTCCCTCCCCTCTCTCTCACCCTCCCCCTTCCCCTCTCTCTCACACCCTCCCACCCCCCTCTCTCTCTCCCACCCTCCCTCCCACCCTCCCTCTCCCACCCTCCCTCCCTCTCTCACACCCTCCCTCCCTCTCCTCTCCTCTCACCCTCCCTCCCCTCTCCTCTCACCATCCCTCCCCTCTCCCCTCCCCTCATCTCTCATCCTCCCTCTCCTCTCCTCTCACCCTCCCCCCCCTCTCCTCTCACCCTCCCTCCCCTCTCCTCTCACCCTCCCCCCTTCTCCAGAGCGGAGACTATCAGCCAGAACATACGGAGAGCATGTGGAGGGTGAGGCATAAACAACATATTTCATGCTGCTCCTGATGGCCTTCGTTTTGACCTCTATGCGTTTCAGTAAACATTTCTGAATCACAGGATAATCTCTTCATAAGAAAGATTCTCAGAAAATATTCTATTCATAGATTCATGGTCAGGAGTCTTGGCAGATACGGTATAAAAATCTTACAAGTGTGACAAATTAAGTATGAATAATAATGGATAATGGATAAAAAAGTATAAATGATAATGAATAAGACGCAAAAAGATCTAAATTCTCGATTAAATCTTCATCGGCATTAAACACCAAACCACAAACAGTCAAATAAATGTACATATTCCCTTGAGATATGATAAACATATTGACGTCACATCCAAAGAAGGAAAACCCTCTTCAACGAGGCAAAAAAAAAAAAAAAAAAAATACACCTGACAAAAGTGTCCCTGGAGAAGAGGGAAGCGACGGCTAATAATGGATTAACGGGACTAAGAAGGACGGACGCGAGCAGGTAGATTGAAAGAAAAAAAAGATTAGGATAGTTATGGGAAGGAATACCATTCTGGAAAGAGCGGTGATTCCCAGAAAAACAAATCTTATTTCTCTCTCTTTCTTTCGTTCTCTAGCTTTCTCTCCCTTCCCCCTATCTCTCTCTATCTCTCTTTCTTAGGTTCTATAACTTTCTCCCACCTCCCCCCTCTCTCTCTATCTCCCTTTCTTTCGTTGTCTTGCTTTCTTCCCCTCCCCCCCTCCTTTCTCTCTATCTCGTTCTTTCGTTTTCTAGCTTTCCCCCCCCCCCTATCTCTATCTCTCTTTCTTCCGTTCTCTAGCTTTCTTTCCCCTCCCCCTCTCTCTCTAGCTTTCTTTCTTTCGTTTTCTAGCTTTCTCCCCCCTCCCACTCTCTCTGCATCTATCTTTTATTCGTTTTCTAGCTTTCTCCCCCCTCCCCCTCTCTCTCTATCTCTTTATTTCGTTTTCTAGCTTTCTCTCCCCCTTCCCCTTCTCTCTCTATCTCTCTTTCTAGCTTTCTCCCCCTTCCTCCTCTCTCTCTCTCTCTCTATCTCTCTTTCTTTCGTTCTCTAGCTTTCTCCCCCTTCCTCCTCTCTCTCTCTCTCTCTCTATCTCTCTTTCTTTCGTTCTCTAGCTCTCTTCCCCTCCCCCTCTCTCTCTCTATCTCACTTTCTTTCATTCTCTAGCTCTCTTCCCCTCCCCCTCTCTCTCTCTATCTCACTTTCTTTCGTTCTCTAGCTTTCTCCCCCTTCCTCCTCTCTCTCTCTCTATCTCTCTTTCTTTCGTTCTCTAGCTCTCTTCCCCTCCCCCTCTCTCTCTCTATCTCACTTTCTTTCATTCTCTAGCTCTCTTCTCTCTCTATCTCTCTTTCTTTCGCTCTCTAGCTTTCTCCCCCCTCCCACTCTCTCTGTATCTATCTTTTTTTCGTTCTCTAGCTTTCTCCCCCTTCCTCCTCTCTCTCTCTCTATCTCTCTTTCTTTCGTTCTCTAGCTTTCTCCCCCTTCCTCCTCTCTCTCTCTCTATCTCTCTTTCTTTCGTTCTCTAGCTTTCTCCCCCTTCCTCCTCTCTCTCTCTCTCGCTCTATCTCTCTGTCTTTCGTTCTATAGCTTTCTCCCCACCCCCCTCTCTCTCTATCTCTCTTTCTTTCCTTCTCTAGCTTTCTTCCCCCACTTCCTCTCTCTCTATCTCTCTTTCTTTCGTTCTCTAGCCTTCTCCCCCTTCCCCCCTCTCTCTCTATCTCCCTTTCTCGCTCTCTCTCTCACTCTCTCTCTCTCTCTCTCTCTCTCTCTCTCTCTCTCTCTCTCTCTCTCTCTCTCTCTCTCTCTCTCTCTCTCTCTCTCTCTCTCTCTCTCTCTCTCTCTCTCTCTCTCTCTCTCTCTCTCTCTCTCTCTCTCTTTCTCTCCCTCCCTCTCTCTCTCTCTCTTTCTCTCCCTCCCTCTCTCTCTCTCTCTCTCTCTCTCTCTCTCTCTCTCTCTCTCTCTCTCCCTCTCTCTCTCTCTCTCTTTCTCTCCCTCTCTCTCTTTCATTGTCTCTCTCTCTCTCTCTCGCTCTCTCTCTCTCTCTCTCTCTCTCTCTCTCTCTCTCTCCTTCTCCCCTCTCCCCTCTCTCTCTCTCTCTCTCTCTCTCTCTCTCTCTCTCTCTCTCTCGCTCGGTCTTCCTTTCCCTCTCTTTCTCCTCCCCCCCCCCCCCCCCGCCCGCACTGTCTCTGTCTATCTATCTCTCTCTCTTTTTTTTCTCTTTTCCCATCCTGCCATGTCTCCCCGACCCCCTCCCTCCCCTCCCCTCTTGACGCCTGAATGCGTCGCATTCGGAGCCAAGCAGGGAGCACCTCTCGCCGGCTCTCGAGGGCGGCGAGGGGGGGGGGGGTAGGGGAGGAAAGGGATGAGGAGGAGAGGAAGGAGAATTTCTCAGAGAGAAGAGGTAGAGAAAGAAAATGGGCAAGAAATGGGAAAATCTGGAGGAAGGAGAATAAGGAAATACAAGGAACAAGCAAGGAGAGGGAGAGGTAAGAAAAGGTAAGGAGAGACAGGAGGAAAGAGAGGTGAAAGAGGAGAGAGGAAGAAAAAGGAAGATTAGGATTTATAAATATGCAACAAAAGAAAGAAAAGGAGAAAGGGAAGGAATAAGGTGACAGTAAGGGAAGAGAAAGAGATAGGGAAAATAAAGAGAAGGAAAATGGCAGTTGATAAAGAAGCCAAAAAACAGAAAATACACAAAAGGAAGGAAGAGCGAAAGAATATAAAAAGGAAGAGAAATTCCGAGGGAGAGAATAAAGAAGCGAAGTAAACGCGAATGCAAGAAAATTAAACAAAAGAAAATTAAACGAAAAGAAAAAAAAAATCCAATGAATCCGAAAACTAATCTAATCAATAAACTAAAGATTGAAAAAAATAATAACAATAAAACTCGACATCCCTATAAAACCAGATGAAAAAAAATGAACATAATAAAAGACTTCTAATTCACTTTCCTTTACAACTTGTATAATATCTCTAACCTTGGTCCGCTCTCCCCCCAAAGTCGCTCCTTTATGCTCTCCTAAAGCGACACGCCCATTGCTGACATTGCAAGTCTTAAAAGTGTTCTTTTTGTGCCAAACCTTTTGTTGAATCAGGAGAAAAAGCTGAAGTTGAAGCAGCAATTCCGGCTATATCATTAATATCTATCTATCTATACCTGTTAATCTATATGTATTTATATTGTGTGTGTGTGTTTTTACACATTTATGTGTGTATGTATGTATATATATATGTATATATATATATATATATATATATATATATATATATATATACATATGTATATATATATATGTGTGTATAAATATGTATATATATACATATATATATACACAAATATACGATGTCTGCCCTAATCAAGCAACATCATCATCATTACTATCCACGCTAATCATCACACAAATCTCACAATCACGATCACATAATCCAGGGACGAAGAGCCTTATCCCGATTGCAATTGCGCGCTGATTGAACCTGAAGTGCAAGCGCTCCGAGACTTCCTGTTCTGTTTGGGAATCAGGTCGGGATGAGGTCAGTGGGGTCACGTTTTAGAGAAATCCAGGAGGTTTTTGACCTTATATTCCAACTTTCATGCCTTGAATTTGAATGGAAATCGATTAAAACATATTAAGAAAACTAATAAAAGATAGAGAAAGAGAGACAAGGATTCAAGAAGGATTCCAATTCTTGTTCTTATAAAA
>BOPN01003926.1:92500-97500 GCA_017312705.2 Penaeus japonicus | reverse complement strand
TATTGTCTTAATCAAACTAAAATAAGAAATAATAATGAATAAGAATATGAATAGATCGTAAGAATATGGTAACAAGCAGTGAGTTATAACGTCAGTGATTGCAACAAAGTTGAAAATAAGGACATCTATATACAAATGAATATTGAAGGAAATATAATCGTAATCTAAAAGGAACAAAAGGATAATTACTCTTTCGATCATACTTGACATCAATTTATTTTACTTAGATTGGGTTCCGTTATGCACCCTGTTCTGGAACAACCGATGTCATTGCTAAAGAACAAAAGCTACGTAACAAAATTGGGGGCCTGACCGGGATATCTTTTTTGTTCTTTTGTTTAGATTACGTTAAACGACAAACGGTGTGGAAATATTTTAATCGTTAATTTGTTTAAAGGTGCAAGATTTTCAAAATGCCTTTTGACGTAGAACAATTCCTTGAGTCACCTACAGTGGAGGCTTTGATGGATTTGAAAAAGACTGATTTGCTAAAAGTTGCCGAAAAACTTGAATTCAGCGTAAGGAGGAGTTCATTTAAATTTCAGATTAGAAATGAGTTAATTAAATTTATGGTAGATGATGGATTGCTAGACACCAATGCACTTGAGAATTTAGAAAATGATAGCGATATGGTTAGGATAAGGGAGCTCGAACTACAAAATGAGTACCGCATGCGTGAGTTAGAAGTGCGCCAGAGAGAAAATGAGTGCCGTCTGCGTGAGTTAGATATACAACGAGAAATCAAATTAAAAGAGCTAGAACTCCGAGGGACAGCACCTGCTGCCGCTCCTTTTAACATTACTGCTAATGCAAAATTGGTTCCCCCATTCCAAGAAAATGCTGTGGATAATTATTTTCGATATTTTGAGAAAATAGCAATTAGTTCTGATTGGCCTAAAGAACAATGGACGGTGCTGCTTCAATCTGTTCTAGTTGGTAAAGCTCAGGAAATTTACATGTCAATGTCTGTGTCAGATTGCCGTGACTATGACAAAGTGAAGATGGCTGTGTTGAAAGGATATGAAATGGTACCGGAAGCCTATCGGTTAAAGTTCCGTAATCTGCGGAAGAGAGAGAATCAAAGTTTTTTAGATTTTGCAAGAGAGAAAGAGGCTTTGCTGAATCGTTGGTGTGAGAGTGATAAGGTGAACAATGATTATGATAAATTGTATCAATTATTTCTGATAGAAGAATTTAAGAGGTGTTTACCTGACCGAATTAAGGTATATTTAAATGAAAACAGGGTAAAAGTGCTAGATGATGCTGCCAGAATGGCAGAGGATTATGCTTTGATACACAAAAGTGTTGAGAGTTCGAGAACTATTGTAAAACCACAACCCAGTCCACCGACAGGTAAGAATGAATTTAAAGGTGATAAGAAAGACACCCCTAGCCATAGTCATAACCCCACTACCGATAGAAATAAATCAGTTAGATGTTTTAATTGCAAATTGCTGGGTCATAGTATTAAAAACTGCTGGTTCTTAAAAGATAAAAAGTCCAAGGACGTTCCAATAGCTCTTGCCAGTACTAGATTTAAGGATGTAAAACGTCCAGTAGAAGTCAATTTGCTTCATGATACAGATCAAATGAGAAATGTAAGGGATGAATTTAAGCCATTTTGCTCAGAAGGAAGTGTATCCCTGGCGGGTGATGGTGGTGAGAAGCCTATTGTAATATTGAGAGATACAGCAGCGATACAGTCACTGCTCTTAGAAGGTGTATTGCCACTAGCGGGGAAGACTCCTGACGCTAATGTCGTCATAGCTGGTATTGAGTGCGGGCATCTGACTGCTCCACTGTATAAGGTTCATCTCAAAACGGATTTCTTTGATAAAGACGTAACTGTGGGAGTGGTGCCTAAATTACCCATAGAAGGTGTATCATTTATATTGGCAAATGACTTGGCAGGAGATAGGGTATTTGTTAAAACCAAAACTAATGTTGCAATTCTTAGAACTCCAGACCTAAACAGCGGTAAAGAGGTGGCAGAGGATGTGATGGATGTGTTCCCTGCCTGTGCGGTCACGAGGGCCATGAAGATTCATGGGCGTGTTGAACATAAACCTGCCCATGATACTCACAAGAAAATACGCGAGAGTGAGTGCGCGTCTGATAATGACAAGGTATGTGGTGATGGAATTGATGTGAGTGGTGATGAGATAGCCTCATTATTTAGCCACAAGACTGGTGTTAGAGAGAACAAGCTAAGTGGTTTCCCTGTTGACAAAGGGAGGCTTGTAGATCAGCAAAAATGTGACGCAGAACTGTGTAAAATTGCTGAATTAGCTTGGTCAGAAGCTGAGGTGTCAGGAGTACCTACGGGTTACTATAAGAAGGATGGCATCTTGATGAGAAAATGGAGGCCTCGCCACGTGGGTGCAGGAGACGAGTGGCAGGTAATACACCAGGTCGTTGTTCCAGTACCCTATAGATCACAGATCCTCAGTCTTGCACATGATTCACCGTTGTCAGGTCACATGGGTATTAATAAAACGTGTAGAAAAATAATGAGCCATTTTTATTGGCCGGGACTACGCAAAGATGTAGTAAAGTATTGTAAATCGTGTCATCAGTGCCAGGTCGTGGGAAAGCCTAATCAGAAAATTCCTGTTGCACCCTTGTATCCGATTCCTGCGATCTCAGAACCTTTCAGTCACGTAATTATAGACTGGTGTTGGTCCACTTCCAAAACAAAGTCTGGGAATAATTGACTCTCACTATCATGTGTTCCAACACTCGGTATCCTGAGGCGATTCCTTTACGTAATATTAGTGGCAATAGAATTGTCAAGGAACTAATGAAATTCTTTTGTACATATGGGTTACCTAGGGTGATTCAGTCCGATCAGGGCAGTAACTTCCTTTCTAAAGTGTTCCAGTCAGCCATGCGACGGATGGGCATACAGCATCAGGTGTCAAGCGCTTATCACCCAGAGTCGCAGGGCGCACTGGAGAGGTTCCACCAGACATTAAAAAATATGGTACGGATTTACTGCCATGAGACGGAGGAACAGTGGGATGAAATGGTTCCACTCTTGTTGTTTGCCATTAGGGAGTGTGTACAGGATACACTGGGGTTTACCCCATTTGAGCTTGTGTATGGCCATGAGGTAAGAGGTCCACTCAAGATGTTGAAAGAAAGATGGCTGAATAATGATGATAAATCTGATGTACTGAAGCATGTAATGGATTTTAGATTTAAACTTAACAGAGTTTGTGAGCTGGCAAGAGCGAATCTCGGTGAGGCACAGAGACGGATGAAGATGAGGTACGACGGAGATGCTCAGTCACGATCATTTTCACCAGGAGAAAAGGTACTCGTCTTTCTACCCGTCCCTGGGCAGTCACTGAGGGCTCGCTATTTTGGACCTTGTATGGTGGAGAAAAAGCTAAGTGACCTTAATTATGTTATTCAGACTCCTGGTAAACGTAAACAGTCACGACTTTGCCATGTTAATCAGATAAAGAAGTATGTAGAACGAAAAGAGCCACCTATAAGAAAATGTAAAGATGGTAATGTAATCATGCTTAATGAAGTGAAGAACGTAATAAGTAATGATCACGAGAATGACCATGATCCTCTTTTTAATGTACCTCACTCTAAATTAGTTAATTCAGATATTCTTAATAATTTAGAAAGTAAGCTTGGACATCTTGATTTATATAAACAGCAGCAATTAACTGAATTACTTTTGGAATTTTCATCTCTATTTTCTGATGTTCCGGGTCGCACTAGTCTAATGTATCATGATATAGATGTTGGTGGTAAAGGCCCAATAAAACAACATCCATACAGAGTTAATCCTACAAAATGTAGCCAGTTAAGAGATGAGATCCGATACATGTTGGAAAATGGAATCATTGAGCCAAGTGTGAGTGCCTGGAGTTCCCCATGTATTTTAGTACCTAAGGCTGATGGAGGAATTCGATTCTGTACAGACTTCAGGAAGGTGAATACCCTAACTAGGGATGATTCTTATCCTATACCTCGTATTGATGACTGTATTGACCAGGTGGGCAAGGCAAAGTATGTAACCAAGATAGACATGTTAAAGGGGTACTGGCAGATTCCCTTGACTGAAAGAGCGAAAGAAATATCTTCATTTGTGACACCAGAGGGACTTTTTCAATACTGTGTAATGCCGTTTGGTTTAAAAACAGCTCCCGCAACCTTCCAGCGTTTAATTAATGGTCTAATTTCAGGATTAGATGGATGTAAAGCTTATCTGGATGATATAGTAATTTTTAGTGAAACCTGGATGGAGCATCTGGAGAGGCTGCAGGCACTGTTTGAAAGGCTCGCTGCAGCTAACCTAACGGTAAACCTTGCCAAGAGTGATTTCGCTCATGCACGCGTCACTTACCTAGGATACACTGTTGGCCAAGGACAAGTCAAGCCTTTGAATAGCAAGATTGATGCCATTGATAAATATCCAGCACCAAAATCGAAGAGAGAGGTGATGAGATTTCTCGGCATGGCTGGCTATTATAGAAGGTTTGTGATGAATTTTTCTGATATTGTTGCTCCATTAACTGACTTATTAAAGAAAGCGGTTAAGTTTACTTGGTCAAATTCGTGTGAAAATGCATTCAAGACGATTAAAGCCATGTTGATAGCCTCACCTATCCTCATCTCACCTGATTTTGACAAGAGTTTCACGCTCTATGTAGACGCTAGTGACAATGGGGCTGGGGCAGTGTTATGTCAGGCTGATACAGCTGGCATTGATCATCCAGTTGGTTATTTTTCTAAGAAATTTAATAAGCATCAAAGAAATTACTCTACCATAGAGAAAGAGACACTTGCTCTAATTTTAGCTTTGAGGCACTTTGAAGTATATTTATATCCTACTAAGGAAGCTGTAAAGATTTATACGGATCATAATCCTTTAACATTCATATCTAAAATGAGTTGCAAGAACCAGAGAATTCTAAGGTGGAGTTTAGAGCTTCAAAAATATAACCTTAATGTTAACCATATAAGGGGAAAAGAAAATG
>BOPN01003926.1:55000-65000 GCA_017312705.2 Penaeus japonicus | reverse complement strand
CATATACATATACATATTTGTATTGTATATCTTTTTTATCATTCACTCTTAGGAGAGCAACTTACTCGTTTTAATATCTATATATAACTTTATAAATAAGTGCAGCATAAATGTATTGTTCGTATATCTTCATTACTGTTTATTGCAAATGAAATATTGCTGAAATATATAATTTTACAACTAAATTCCTGAGGATGGAAATACATGAAATTAGATGTGTTTTTAAAGTATTCTTTATTACGATAATGGCAATGTATCTAACTAATATTTTGCCATAATGAATATCATTATCATTATTATTGTTATTCCTATCATCATATTTGATAAAGTCGCTTTTACAACGACTTTTTTTATTTGTGTTTGTTTATATTTACACTGTTCTGTTGACGATAAACAGACAATCATTTATATTGTTGATTTTTTTTTATGGGGGAGGGGGGGGGGGGTAGTTTTTAAATTTGACTATAGTAAGTAAGTCATTTTCATTAATAGTTCCGAGAGCAGGAGATATCATGTAGCCTTTTATACAAGGGATGTTTGTTAAACAGCATTTACTATATATCATTATCATGTCATCATCAGAAATACTGTTATCATGAAAGTTGATTTTGTTATTGGTGATTTCATCATCCTTAAGGTATCACCATCATTATCACCATCATCATTATAACTATCATCACTATCGATCTCGCATTCCTAAACATCAAACATCTTTCTTCTATTAATAATTCTATTAATAATAATGAGGTCAGATCACCCTCTTTACACAAAGGTAACCTTTCTTCCACTTCATCCCTCCCTCATTATCATTATTCTTATTCTATTCTTCTTTTTAATCTAATATTCATATATGGTCCCAGACATGCTGACAAGTCGCGACTCCTGACATAAAGTGGGCGTTTTTTTTTTTTTTTTTTTTTTTTTTTTTTTTTTTTTTTTTTTTTTTTTTTTTTTTTTTTTTTTTTTTCTTGATCTGAGATTTTTTTTTTTTTCTAATCTTTTCTTTTCTTTTCTTCTTTTTCTTTTTCTTTTCTTCTTTTTTCTCTTCAAGGACAGAGACAATGTCACCCTCAATATAACCTCATACCTATTTGTGTAACTATTCTTGAGAAACGAGTTTATCCTTTAAATATATATTGCAAAGTGGTTGCTACGCCTGGTTTCAGAAATATAAATTACCCAGAATTTGCCAAGAATTGCCTTGATGTTATTTCTATATAACTGATTTAAAGCCTTAATAAGAATCAGTGCTAGAGGTGTTCGATCAGCATTTTCTTTTCATTCGTGATAAGTCTTAATGATGGTACTCGTTAGTAATGTCAAGCCATCAGCGGTCTGCTGGATAAAAGTGCTTTCAACGGTTGGAATTGAACATGAATCATTTTCGTATGCGCGTGCGCGTGTAAATAATAATAATAATAATAATAATAATAATATTGATAATGATAATAATAATAATAATAATAATCGGTTTATTGTATCTCATGCAGCCAGTGGCTGAAAATATACATAGTAATACAGAAAAGAGACGAACTATATAAGCATAACAAAGAATATAAACAACAAGCAACAAAAAACTAACAGTCTATAGGGAAAAAGGAACAAAACAAGCAAGAGAAACAAATGCAAATGCAGGTGGAGTATTGGACTAGTAATTGTGGACTAGGGGGGGGGGGGGGGGGGTGGGTGGTCTGTAGACTAGTGTTCGTTGATGAGTCGGACTAGAGTGGGAATTGTGCTCCGGTGGTAGCGGTCAGTGCGGGTCCTGAAGGGCACCAGTTTGTTGGCGGCGCGTAGGGCCCGGCGAGGCGGTGGCGCGTCGGGGGGCAGCAGGTCGCGGTGGCGTGGGTGGCACGGCAGCTTCAGGCTAAACTGTAGCAGTGAGGTGGTATAGTGAGTGGCGAGGGAGGTGAGGCCAAGGGCGGTTAAGGCGTTGTCATAGCCGGTATAGGCAGGACCGAGAATAATCTTGGCTGCCCTTTTCTGTGCCCTCTCGAGTTGTAGCAGCTGGGCGGCGGTGAGGGAGGGGGGCCAGTGTGCATGTGTGTGTGTGTGTGTGTGCATACATGTGTGTATGTATATATATGTATATATATATATATATATATATATGTATATATATATATATATATATATATATATATATATGAATATATATATATATATATATATATATATATATATATATATATATATATATATATATACATGTGTGTGTATGTGTGTATGTGTGTGTATGTGTGTATATATATATATGTATATATATATATATATATATATATATATATATATATATATATATATATACATATATATATATATATACATATATATATATATATATATATATATATATATATATATATATATATATATATATATATATATATGTATGTATGTATGTATGTATGTATGTATGTGTGTGTGTGTGTGTGTGTGTGTGTGCGTGTATGTGTGCATATATATATATATATATATATATATATATATATATATATTACTGAATTAAGCAGGGAAATCTGTAAAGCGAAGGATAGAAGTCATTAGGGATTTAAGAAAGGAACGTAAAGATATAAGTAATGTAAGTGTGGAATGTAAGTAAGAAGTGCATCTAAACAAGGAATGATATAAGGGAATGAAAGTAAAATGAATATGAATAATGAATGTAAATATGAAGTGCTATTAGAATGTAATGATAATGGGATGTACCTAAATTCAGAATGTACATAATGCATATAAACAAGTACGGAAAGTAAGTCGGAAAAATATATAAACAAATATAGAATAAAAAATAAACAGGAAGTATAAGCAAGTGACGAATATAAGATAATAACATAACCAGTGTGTGTGTGTGCGTGTGTGTGTCCGCATCCGTATGAGCTGTATTATGTAGGTGTAGGTGTGATTTAGTGCATGTAACTGTTAGCGTGTATAAGTAAGTGGGAACAAGTGTAATCCGGAGGCTGTGTGTCTGGGAGTGGGTGATAAGAAGGGTTATAAAGGGTTATATAAAGGCAATAGTTTTGATACGCAACAGTGATGACGGTTTCATTTCGAGGAGAGCGCGTCTGTAATCATGCTGTTCAGAATAATTGATAGGTGGAGATAACAATGCGTAAAGAGGAAAGGGAGTGATAGGATAAGTGCGTTATTAATGTGTGTTTATGGGAGGGGGGTGGGGTGTTTGTGCTTACATGTGTGTGTGTTTGTGAGTTTAGGAGGAGAAGGGTGGGGGTAAGAGAGAAAGAGAGAGAGAGAGAGAGAGAGAGAGTGTCTGTGTGTATGTGTGCGCGCGCGCGCGCGCGCGCGTGTGTGTGTGTGTGTGTGTGTGTGTGTGTGTGTGTGTGTGTGTGTGCGTGTGTGTGTGTGATTGTTAATGTATGTCTGGGTGGGGGGGTAGGGGTATATGTGTATATGTGTGAATTTCCATTACTCAGGCAGACATGCAAAAGAGCATTAACCAAAGATGAATAATGTCCTTCTATGAAAACGCCGTACAACATTTGCATACGAGTTAGTTTACAGAATTATTTCCTAATGCTCATTACTTACATTCGAATTCACTAACATTTATCCCTGACTTAGATTCCTTGCCTACTTATATTCTTTACTTACCTACAATGCTTATTTACTTACATTCACTTCAATGTATTCCTCATTTATATTCCATACTTTATCACCTACGTCACATTTTTACTAACGACTCTTACATTCTTCAGTTATAAGTTTGTCTTACTTACACTACTTACAAGCTCACATTCCGTACGTATATTCCTCAATTAAAATCCTTTCCTACTTACAAATATTCACATTCTACCAGTTGCTGATACTTAACCACAGTAATCTGCATTTATAAGCTATCAATCACTTGAATTTACGATGGTTATTGGAGTGAGAAATCACAGTATGTAACAAGTATTTTGTCCCTGGCTAGTAGGTGTAAATTCTTAATAGAAAAGCGTTAGTGTTTCCTTCAGACTTTTCGCATTTCTGACCTGGACGATATTTCGAAATCTCTTTGAAAAACGCCCGAGTTTTCTCATTTTTATTCATTTGTAATCATGAAAAAATACATGTGAATAAAAAACATCATGATATTCTCGTTATTCGCTTCCTGGTATTTCTTTAGAATTGACTTTAAAATTCCACGATCTAAGAAATACCTTAAATGGACAGTTCTTCTTCAAGACCGGCTAGAAATGCAAAATTTGGTTAGTTTGAGGTTTATGCACTTTTTATATCGTCCAAGCAAGAACTTTCTCACACTTGAGAATACTTGGAGGAGCGAGAGGATACATTCGAGACATTGGTTAGAAGAACAACTACATCTCATTTTTTTTTTTTTTTCCTTTATGATATATTATTTATATTATTTTCGCGTTTTTTATTTCTGACTTTCCTTAGGTTGTCATTTCTTTCTTGATGAAGGTAAGACTGATCTCATTTTATTCGGAACGACAATAGTATGCGGTAAAAAATTAATAAATAAAAAACAAAAAGTCGTGTATTTTTGTTAGTATTTCTAACTATCAATATTCCATATTTTTCATTGTTTGTTTATTTGGTTTTATAAAAAAAAAAATCTATGGGCAGAAATAAAAGGTTGTGTTTTAAAGTGAAAAGATCGGAATTCAGCCCCAAAAGCGGACATTGCTATGAACGGAAATGTATCTCCGCTAACCCGAGGTAATTGTTTAGCCAATTAAGAACTCTGATCACGGACCGGGAGTTCACAGTAGCACAGATCTCGGTCCGCTATGATGTTCAAGGGTAATTCTCCTTCGCTCGGTTTCTGGATGTTGTACAGTAGGAGGCTGTACTTCTAATCTATTCTCCTACACTTACTCGTGCTCTTAAACCTCTTGATATTCACCGTAAAGATGCATCTTCTCCTGTTTTATGGTTCATGCTCACGAGAATTGGTGAATTGTGTATTTCCAGTCTAATCCTGACCTAGGATTACTCGTGGGTCAGTTGCTGCAGATTCTGTGTTTCCGTTTCTAGACTCTAGTCAGATGCGTCCCTTCTTCCAATCCATGACTATTTTGTGGAATGAGTTTCCTCCTTATCCCTTATCTAATGTTTATAATGTTTCTGCTTCAAAGCGGCTGCTGTTCCATCATTTCTTAGAGAGCAAAAATTTTCCTTTTTTTCTCTCTCTTTCTTGCATTTTCTTCTTTGGCTCAACACGAGTCAAGTGGTCATATTTTGCCTTTTGATTTTGGTCAGTTCCGTAAAACAAATAAATGGATTCCCTTTATAGCCAATTGCATTGTACAGGTATAGTTGGTAAGCTTTGATACGTTTGATATATGACCCTAACATTATATAATAATAGTGTTACATCACAAATTTTAGTTATAACATGATGATAGTGACTAGTATATCGATCGACAAAATTACACAGTCTTGCATCCTTTAATTAATTTATTATCCGGTGATTTTACTAAGGCATGGCCAGGCATTATTTTGATAGTACATTCTAAATCTAGAATACAATATAATGTTATGATAACTTCAATTTGTTAACGTAATCGTACATAGATAAATAGAAGTTTATCTGTGCTAAATATGAATGTTAGCGAATATGAAGTGTTTTTTTTTTTTTTTTTTTTTTTTTTACGGCCGAATAAAATTGTTCATCCTCCTTAGTAAGGTTAAATAGCCCCGTGCGTAGTACAGGTGTTATAACTAGCAAAGGTTTCTATTAGCTGTTGCAAGATTCTTAAGCCTAAGCTATTTTGAAGGAGAGGGAGACCGCTGTTCACCGCCGACTAAAATGGACGAGTTCTAAGTAATAAAGTATTAAATAACTAAGTACTAAACTGATATGAATAACCTTGTGAACTTTGAAAAATCAACGGGACACGTGACTGTGCTGCTGTGATACCGATTGGATTACTTGTAATGCAAGAGGAAAGTGGGTGGGATGAGCATCGAGGGCATCATTCTTTCAATGATAATGTGCTGCGTGCATAAATAACAATAGATAATGCATCATATTGAAATCACATTATTCTTTTAAATTTATAAGCGGCTTATACATTCGTTTCTTAAATGATGAGAACAAATCTAGAATAGAGTAATATTACAGACCTTGATATAACAAATTGATAAAGAAGTATTACAATCACACTGGTTATATGGCATATGAAATAGTTACATAGCTGAGCTTACCCCATGATAGGTGGTCTGAAAATCCGTAGATTCAAGCACTCTGGAATATAATGTAAAAGTATTTACGCTATACTTTTTAGATTAGTTCTTTATTTACTACCCTTGCTAACTGCACAAGCGTGGGCAAGCTTGATACATTGATGTAGGGTCATGACATTGTTGATAGCATTGTATTACAAACTGAGGTAATAACATTATCACATTTTCCAGTATATAAACTGTAGAAATACACTTGATAAATTGCCATAATAGGAGATAGCATTAGTACAGCTTCTATTACAGTTGATAATATGAAATAATTACATAACTCTGTATACTTCATGCTAGGTGGCCTGAAAGCCTGTATCACTTGGCACTCTGAGATATAATGTTCAAGTGTTCGTTTATATTCTTCGTTGCAAAGTCTGTATTTATTTTCTTCTACACTACATTCTACACTGACCTGCCAACACATTCAGTATCCAAATCTGATTCTTTAGTCACAATGTCACATTGTCTTGTTCTAGTCTTATGTGAGTCATAAATAAATCTATCATGTGGAAACTGGTCAAAATGTTTTATGCTACAACTTTCAGGTCTTTGAGAGTTTGTCAGTTCTATCAATTCCTCCCTATTGAAGGTTCTTAATATATGTGAGATCCTAGTAAGAGGTATGCCAAAGTCTATATCCATACTTTGCTTATCACATGCTGCCCATGCTAGGCGATCAGCATGATCATGTTTAGCGATTCCAACATGCGATGGTATCCACATAAAAATGTACAACATGGCCCGTTCTTTGGCGCGATGTACAGTTATTCTTAAAAAAAAATAAAAATAAATAAAAATAAAAAAAATGAAAAAATAAAAAAAAATAAAAAATAAAAAACACGATTCCCAGTACCTATATCAAGAGTGTTCAGAGCCTGGAGAGCACTCTGCGAGTCGCAAAAAAATATTCCTGGGCTTTGAGTCAACAGAAATTCTGTGACTATAAGTATTCCTACCGACTCAGTTTGCGTAGTGCTCGCCCAGTCATGAACCCTCCTACAATCCTGGCGCTGTAAGATATTGTTTTTATATACAACATAAGCACAGACTGCTCTGTTTCCAGACTGTAAGAATCCATCAGCGTGGCACTCATAGTCATTATCCAGAGTTTCAAGATGCTCATTAATTGTTGCAAGCGCGTGTGACTTAGGTATAGTTAGTGAAATTGTGTGTTTTTAGGGACATTAGCATAAAATATGTTCACTGTCGATATTTTCCACTGTGTGATAGAATGTCCATATGGGAACTGGAACTCTGTAATATAGAGTGGTTCTTTAATTGCTTTGGCACCAAATATAGTATAAATATACAATATTTTTCGTAAGTAGATGGCAAGTTATGTCCCGTTCTCACGCTCACAATCCTCGTTTTGGGGGAGCACCAGGAATGATCCTCATGACTGCAGTAATTGAAATCTGGCAAAATATGTCCGTAGATTTTTTGCATCAAGGTAAGATATTGGACCCTGAAACCTAGCATGTCACTAGAATGTAAAAAAAAAAAAAAATCACGTACTGGCTTGTTCTGAAAGTCACTCGTGCAAGATGTTTGCCTCGTCGTAGAGATCTTTCTCTCAAGGAGATATTTGGTGACTGTTGAGAGATCGAAAGTTTGAAAAGGCAATTAGTTACCTCTTTTCTCCCTCTCCCCCCTTTCAGACTCCCATCCCTACGCCCTCTCCCTTACCGTCCCCCGCCCTCCTTTCCCCTTTTCCTAAGATGTGTTTCGAGTAGAAGCACAACACAAAGAGGACAGAACTTTGACTAAAACATATTAAGAGCGATCCAAGACATAGCCTTCAAGATTGTCAGAAGTTGAGAAGTACCCTTTGACAGACGACTTACGATGCCTTGGCTTCGCTCTCATTCATTAATTAAGTGTCGAGTTCTGTTTGATTGATTATTATTGTTCGAATTACTATTTCACTGTAATTGAATGACCTTTTCTGATACCGTGATTCATATGAATGAAATTATTATCATGTTTGAAGCCCTCAGTCATGATATTGTTATTATCATTACTATCAACGTTACCAATAACGTTCTGTGCATTTGTTTATATATCTTATTCATATGCTAGAATGTATATGAACATATATATGCACACATAGGCTTAGACATAAACACACATACGCACATACACATACACATATATATGATTATATCTATGTCTCTATCTTTATCTTTATCTATATCTATATCAATTATATGTATGTATATATATATATATATATATATATATATATATATATATATATATATGAGAAGATAGTAGAATGCAGTAACGCATTTTAATATATACAAATATTTACCTCCCTGACCGGGACTCGAACCCGCGCCGTAAGATCGACAGGCACGGTTGATACCGCTCAGCTACACGACCCGTAAAAGAGATGTTCAACCAGACGCCTTATGAGATGTCATGGACATTACCTATGTGTTCTTGCCAGAACAGTGATAGCGAGGTTTCACGAACATCTCCCACGGGCACTCGGCAGCCACGGAATCACAAATTCAAGTCCCAAATCAAGTTACCAAGGTTATATGTGTGAGAAGATGGTAGAATGCAGTAACGCATTTTAATATATATATATATATATGTATGTATATATATATATATATATATATATATATATATATATATATATATATATATATAAAAAAAATATATATATATATATATATATATATATATATATATATATATATATATATATGTGTGTGTGTGTGTGTGTGTGTGTGTGTGTGTGTGTGTGTGTGTGTGTGTGTGTGTGTGTGTGTGTGTGTGTGTGTGTGTGTGTGTGTGTATATGTATGTATGTATGTATATGTATATGTAGTTGTATATCTATGCATAGGTATGTATATATATATATATATATATATATATATATATATATATATATATATATATATATATATATATATATGTATATATATATATATATATATATATATATATATATATATATATATATATATACACACACAAAATGTTTCATCAGACAAACACAGCGAGTTTTCCTTTGGTCGACTTCCGTTCTCAGCATTAGCCCGGCTACCTATTATGATAATGAAACGCTAATCGAAGAAAAACATTTCTCTTCTGAAACAGATATGGCTTTTGTATAATTTCGCTTATGCAAAGGGTGTTCGTCGCTTTCATTTCATATTCTCTTGAGAATATTTTCTTTTTTGTGCTTGAATAAAAAAATGCATACACACACACACACTTACAAACTCATACACATACACTCACACATACACATACCCACACGCTCACACACACTTACACACACACACCAACTGTCACAGATACAAACATACACCCACGGACATACATATACACACTTACCCACGCACACACACATACAGACAAGCACGAGACCCGCCCCACCCCACCCCACCACACCCACCCACCCACACACAGACACCCAAACGCACTTGTTATGTTACCACCTGTTCTCGTAACCCTCATCGTCAATTTCCCGCTTTCTTGTATATTATAACACAGGGCACTATGATTAATGATGATTAATCAAATACATATTTTAGCATTTCTAAGCGATGTTTATGTGACGGCTTTTATGTAGAAAGCTCTTTATATGGTGGGTCAGTGTGGCGTCGTATTTAACATCAGCAATCATTTTGACTATCTGATTTTGCTTGACCAACGGGGGTGCTAGTACAAGCAGAACCCCGAACGACATTGCAGGACTGCAAGTACGGATAGACTAAACTGAGATAAAGTGTACGTTTACTCTCTTTACTTAAATTATCTTCCATCAACCATTA
>BOPN01003926.1:25000-27500 GCA_017312705.2 Penaeus japonicus | reverse complement strand
AATTGAGAGATATAGGGAAGCTCGTAATTCTGACTGTGTTTATATTAAGTATAGTTTTAAAAAAAATAAGATAAGCCTAGAAGCAAGGAGGGTTTACACGTGATTAACAAAAGATTAGATATAAAGATTAGAGGTAAGGAGAGTTTGGTCGTAAGTATGAATGATTAGGGACAAGAGTTTAGAAGAGTTTAAACGAACAGGAGTGCATGTTTACAAGCAGAGTTTACACGTTAGAATAGTTTCGAAATCAGGGGAGTTTAAACCTAAGAGAGAGAGTGTGTGTAAGAATATCTTGCTGGTAAGGAGAGTTTAGAGGTGAAGAGAATGGATGATTAGAGGAGAGTTTAGGTGTAAGAAAAGGGAATGTATAAACGTGAGAAAAATTAATGTTTAGTACGAAAAGATTTTCCTTTTAGTAAATCTCTGTTTTTTCTATGTTGGTTCGAGTTTTTTTCCGGATTTTGAATGAAAATAGCAAAGCTTCTTGAGTTCCTGTAAAATAAATCAACATGGGATGTAAAATGCTGTTGCAATATGGGCACGTCGTCCCAAGGGGCTTCGCCGAACAAAAGGCGTGGTTCAAAGGCCAAGGTCACGCCCTCCAAAGGCCAGTGGGCGTCCGTAGGTCTGGCCACGCCACCGACAGGTAAATCCCCCCTTACTGATGGACTAAGGTTAAGGAACATGATATAGATGCATGAAAAACAACACATTCATAAAACTAAAATCAATATTTATAATGATAAATAGCAAGTGATATTGCGATGGCGAGCAAGCACACACACACACGCACACGCACACACACTCAATGACTCACACGCAGACGCCGACAGCAGGCCGTGCTCCATTGCGAGGTGCTTGTTTACATAAAAGAAAATAGCAAACGGAAGGTGTTGAATCTACACTGCTCTGAGACCCGTAATCGCTTCTGCTATTTTTCGTTATTATTATTACTTATTATTACTATTACTATTATTATCATTACTATTATTACGTTATTATTATTATTATTATTATTATTATTATTATTATTATCATTATTATTATTACTATTATTATTATTATTATTATTACTATTATTACGTTATTATTATTATCATTATTATTTCGTTATTACTATTTTTATTATTGCTACACGACTGGAATATAAGTGTTACTACAGCTTCGCTCTCCTGACTGTGCGAAGCTTTCAGGCATCTGGATATATATTCACAGTCTTTGCATTATTACACTGTCGTTTTTTGTTGTTGTTTTTTTCCTTCCTCTGCATGTGTCACAACGGAAGCAATATAGCATGAATGCAGTGGAAATTGCTGTAGTGACTCTATCTTGCTATTCTGCCAATACGGTAAATGTTGAGTCAGTGTCCCTTCATAAATAGAATTACTCACCGGCGTATTTGATATCATGTATAATATTGCGCGGTATTTACAATGCAATTTCAATGTTTGGGCGATATACTAATACGGAGAGCTCTCTCTCTCTCTTTCTCTTTCTCTCTCTCTCCCTCTCTCTCTCTCTCTCTCTCTCTCTCTCTCTCTCTCTCTCTCTCTCTCTCTCTCTCGTGTGTGTGTGTGTGTGCGTGTGCGTGTGCGTGTGTGTGTTTGTACGTGTGAGTGTGTTTGTGTGTATGTATGTGTGTGTATGTTCCTTTGTTTTCGTAGCTTCCTCTCTGTTCCATCCATCTTCATTGACTTTCCACCCTCTTCTTCCCCCTCTTCCTCTGTGTGTGTGGAGTGTGTGTGTACGTACTGGCAAGCAAGTGAAACAAGTCTTCACAGAAATCTTGTTTCATCGGCTAAAGAATGGTAAACATTTCCAGACCTTTTTCAAAACCTTGTAGAAAATAAGTTTTCGAAAGCGGGCAGGCCTATCGTTAACAGAAAACACTTGAAAATGTAAAGAACAATTCCAAAAAAAAAAAAAGAACAATTCAAAAAAAAAATAAAAAAAACTAGACGAAGGGAAAACAGAAAGGCGTACTTCACAAGGCACATACAACTGGGCCCTTTGCAATAAGACCAAAAGAAAAGGCAAAGAAAAATGCAACGATTAGTGAATAACCAGGACAACCTCCGTAGAGTTATGAAAAAACAACTAAACATAAAGAGATACTGCAGAAAGCAAGGAATCAGGAATCCGACACGAAAAGGCCTCGTGAGGAGGACATGAATCAGTGCCAATTAAAACTCAGAACTATAATTTTCCAATAATTGGGATCATTAGGAATACAAAGACGAATGTCGATAAAGACCCACCAAATAAAAAAATAAAATAAAAAGGTGCAAAGCGACTGCAAGATAACTGGACATAAAATCATCATTAAGATCTCGAAAATCACCGAAAGGAGGTCGAGGCTCCGAGACGCGCATCTGAAGCACAGTTGGAGTCTTCGAACAAATAAGAAGGTGGTGTGGATTTGATTCTCTTTTGTTTTTGTCTTTTTTAATTTATGGTACTCAGCGTCTCTTCGCTTAACTGACTATTAACTAAATGTTAG
>BOPN01003926.1:15000-17500 GCA_017312705.2 Penaeus japonicus | reverse complement strand
ATGTATATTCAACATGACTTTTTCATCAGTGTATTAATGCATATATATTCAGATTTCAACTTGCAATATATCCTACAGATTATAGATTAAAAGTTATACTATAATCATGATAGTAGCACAATATTTACCTAAAATAAAGTAGATATTACCTTTCCTATCTCGAGTTTCTTAAATCTCTTGTTTGTCTAGCAAGATGAATGCTATTGCCTTATGCAGATATTTCTTTTATGAATTCCTCATGCAAGACTAGAAATAAATAATCCTGTCAGTGTTTTAACCTCTCGATAAGCTTCAGATGACCTGCAACATCAAGATCCTCAAAAGCTTCTTAACAGTCAAATATATCGTTATTGCATGAATATTCGTCGGGTTCATCACTTAATGTCAAAAGCCAATTATCTCTGCCCAGTAATGCAGTGGCCACCACACTTAACACTCCACGGAGATAAAACGACTCCTAGCATGTGTCGTCCCACTTGGCATAAATCGCCTTATAAAATGCTACAAAAAACGAGAGGAAGCCACGGCATTGCTTCTTACGGATCTGTTCTTTATCAGAGATTCGTACATTGTATCCTTTTTTCTGACTGATTCATAGCTTTCTTCACTTTGAAAATTGTTATAATTTAGGTTAAGTTACGCGCTGACTATGATTTCAAATAATACCACGTTCCAAATATCAATCGATGCGGCACCAAATAACAAACCGTTTTATGTCGTTTCACAAAACGAGGATTTATTTATCTTGAATTGGTAAAATACGTTTTATCGCTTTCAAAAATCACTGCTGGTCTAATGGCTATAAGTGTCAACATTAACTTAATCTGATAACAAGCGGTTATTCCGGCTACTTCCCGTTTACCCGTAAATACTTCAAAAAGTGGAACACATATTCACGTAACGGTTATTCCATAACGATTTGTTATTTTCAAAACATCAGATGTAGGATAAGAGTTTCCGAAATAACTATACACCATTAAAAGGAAGGGAGAGATCTAGCTGTCTTTCGAAGTTGGACGAAGTTCAGCGAAGTTGAAAGTGGAGTTGCATGGTACAGAAAACTGCTAAATTTGCGCTAGGCAATGCCAGGCCAAAGGAAAGGAGGGCTTTATGGTAACAGCTGTTGGGTCGTTTGGCGAAGAGCGGGCCGTTGTCTCTTGCTTGTTTTCTTTGGTAGATATTTTCTTGAAGTTAGCGTTGCTTTTGTTTTCTTATACTATTGCTCACCTGAATAGTAATATTTTTTTCAGTATTAGTACTATTATTACCATTATTGTAATTATCATCAATGTTGCTATCATTATCATCTACTTTGTTAATTACAATAATTGTCTATATCATTATTAATAGTAATTATAATACTATTTGCACTGCAGTTATGGCCAGAAGTATCATTAGCATCAACGTTATAATCGTTACTATCATCATAGATATTACAGATACCATTATTGTTATCATAGCGAAATAGTAGTGGTAGTAGTAGTATCATTTTCAATAGCATTATTATTAGTATCATTAACATTATTATTATGATCAATAACATTATCATCATTAGCTTTTTATTTTGCCATCACCTTCGAAATGTTTACTATGATGATGGGGGGGGGGGGTGTGGAAACAAACAATAAAAAAAAATAATAATAAAATAAAATAATAATAATAATAAAATAAAAAAAATATATATGCATGCATACATATATGTATATATGAATACATTTATATATATATACATGTATGTATCTATATATATATATATGTGTTTATATATATGTGTGTGTGTATACATATATTATTGATAGTGATATCAGGAATGATAATACTTATGATAATGATTATGATAATGATAATAAGAATAATAGAAATAATAAGAATAATGATAATAATGATAGTAATAACGGTTGCAATAATATCCATGATAAAAACGATCCAAAAATAATGATAACGATGATAAATCAAATGAAAGATAATCAATGATAATAACAGATATGAGAAAAAAAGGGATACGGAAAGGAAGAATAATTCTGCCAAAGAAACAAAATGCATTTCATAAACCATAATTACAGAGAAAACCTTGACTGAGCCTGGCCTGGCAGATCAGATTCTCCGTTCCACCAATATTCGGTCGCAAAATTAAATTATTTTCTATAATTTCTACCTGATGCTTTTCCTAAGAAGCCTCGAGAATCTAATAACGTTAATGCAACACCCCTCCCCCCTCCCCCCCCCCCACACACACTCATCCCTCCTTCCTCATTTCCATCGCTTACACACGCGCACACACACACACACAAACACACACACACACACATACATACATACAGACATATGCAAGTACAGTTTGAACATTCTAAAAGATACGCATTTATTTAAACACAGATATCAATACACGCACAAACACATGCAAAGATACACGCACTTGCAAACACGAAACACACACACACACACACTAGCACACACAGAAATACACACATATAAACACGCAATCGCACTGGTTTCAGTA
>BOPN01003926.1:5000-10000 GCA_017312705.2 Penaeus japonicus | reverse complement strand
TAATTGTTTGAATCGTTTGGCTTGGATTACATTCACTTTTTAACTCGTAAGAAACTGAATTTACTAGGTGTTTGACATGAAAAACATTTAAACAAGAACAAAAAGTCTACTGGGTGTATTTTTATATTTATTCTCAGGGCAGACTGGTAATTAAAGGCTATTAAAGTATGTAGTCACAATTAGAGTAATACGTTCGAATTTGTTTACATATGATGGGCAGAAAGTGGTGTCTTCAGAGAAAACTGAATTAAATCAAGTCGGTAACTCATGTAAAACAATAAAATAAGTTTAGTTTATTTACAGTGATAACATTGATAGCAAATAATGTCTGTTGTGCGATATCCATTTTAAACACGACTTCTGTAATACACGCACAATATGCGAGGATAACTTTTGTTGCAATGAAAATATCATGAAAAGTATAGCATACCTAGGTGAATAAGCCTAGAATAAATTTTGCTTTGATTGATGTGTCATGGAATGCATTCTATATTTGCACAAATAAGATGTATTTACTGACTGCTAATCTGCACAACTAGTTTTTTGAAGAATTAACTTTTTTCATGCTTAAAGTAGCATGATGTTAACATATTCAGATTCACATGCCGATATGAATTACTTAAAGCAAACAAGAAATGTATTTGTCGTGTCTTATGAACTCAAAAGTGTCTTTCATCAGAAGAAAAAGCAAATAACTGTAAAAATATATTTTTTCAAACGCACGCCACGGAGGCACAGATCGCTCTGTGAGCGTGGCAGCTGGTTTTGTTCGAGCAGTAGGACACTTTCGCTGTCGTGCGCCCGACAGTGTCTATGCTACCCCATGAAGTTGAAATGATTTTAGGAATGTGACGCTGCAGATAAGGCCTTATATATACATATATATATGTATATATGTGTGTTTATGTGTGTTTGTGTGTGTGTGAGAAAGATGGTAGAACGCAGTAACACATTTAATATAGAAATACAAATTTTACCTCCCTGACCGAGACTCGATCCCGGGTCGTCAGAGTGACAATCCCGGCTTCTAACCCAATAGACCATGCAACCCAGTAAAAGAATTGTCTAACTAGATGCCTTACAGCCATCATGGAAATTACCTATATACTCTTAGCAGAGTAATGATAGCCAGGTTTTACAGACAATTCCCGTGGGTACTCGGCAGCAATGAATTAGAAATTCAAGTCACGAATCAGGTTACCGAAGTTATATCTATGTGAGAAAGATGGTAGAATGCAGTAATGCATTTAATATAGAAATACAAATTTTACCTCCCTGACCGAGACTCGATCTTGTGACAATCCTGGCTTCTAACCCAATAGATCACGCAACCCACTAATTAAGAAGACGAGTTCTGTGAGGAACCCTTCCCGCCAGCAGAGACACGCGCAAGGGCTCCCAAGAGCTAGAAAGACAAATAAACAGCAGAAAACCCAAACCCAACGAGTGCTACTAAATATCATCGAAGGCGAGAGCATTACCAGTACCATAACTACAGAGCAAATGTTGTTATTTGTGCTACCAAAAAAAAGTAGATGAGAGAAAAGCACGGATATAAGTTGAAGAGGAAAGAAGACGTAAAGAGACGACGTAAAGATGCTAAACGATTTCAAGCAATGCCCCAAGCACTCAACGAAACTTTGATACTGCTGCCCAAGTTTCCCCTCTTCTTCCCCCCGCCGTCAGGTAGTCCACCTGCCCCTACAATGTTGCATTCAAGGCATATGACAATTGGCGAAGAGAATGGGACGATTCCATCATCCTCACTCAAATGACATGAAGAATATTTTGAAGCACAACCTAGGACTTGCAGATGACTCGACAATCCCACTTATAGATGTTCTTCAGAAAATAGAAGACCCCATGAAATATCAGCTAAAACAAGCAATATGACAAGTACAAGTAAAAGGATGGAGAACACTTTCACCAATTTGTTGCACGAGTACGACAAGGTGCTGCTGAAGCTGATCTGTGTGCAACTTGCTTGGACAAGTGTATATTTGACTCCATAGTGGCAGGAATAATAGATGAACTATTTCGCAAACAGTTGTTGACCCTCAAACCAGGAACTCATCTGGGGGAAGCAATCACATATGCCAGGAGTTGCATATCAGCCAAGGAAACTTCAGAGGAGATAGCAAACCAAAACAAAGAAGTCAGCGCTATTTCGCAGTACTGCAAACTCAAAAAGAAAAAAGGCGGTATGCAATAGCAGAAAGGAAAATGCAAAACACCTAAACCTACAGTTGACAAGATGAAGCAGGGTAATTGTTTTTGTTGTGGTAAAAAGCCTCGCAAAAGCATGGAAGACTGCCCAGGTAAGAACGCTGAATGTGAATATTGTTTCTGAAAAGGACGCTTCACTTCAGGCTGCCGTATGCGTGAACGGGGCAAAAAGCTAAAAAATACGGACGTAGCTACTGTTGTTTTGGACAATATACCGCTCTTCCCTCCTGTCTACTTAAATATATATATATATATATATATATATATATATATATATATATAAATATTTATATATATGTATATATATATATATATATATATATATATATGTATGTATATATATATATATATGTATATATATATATATATATATGTATATATATATATATATGTATGTATATATATATATATATATATATATATATATATATATTGTTACGCCGGCCGCCTCGTCTATCTGCCACCAACACGAGGCAGGCTAGGCAGACGGCGTGCTAACTACAGGGTCGTGAACACAGAACAGCTCCAAGAGGCACCGAACACCACAGCGTCCCAGAACACCACGAGGGGAAACGCCACGTGGAGAAGCGGGAGCACGAAATAAACACACAATAACAGTCTTTCCTTTATTTACACTAGTTCTTTACCCGTACACTTTTCTATAGGCACCATACAGGGGGGAAAGCAGCACATCACACTGCACAATACAGCTTATAACAGGGCAACACAAAGTATATCAGGTCACAAGGGTCACACGCGAGGTCTTCCCAGGGGCAGCAGCTAACTGCGTCTGTCCTGGCCTCGTTCCTTCCGCGCCGCTTGCCCAGACATTACGTCATGTTTGTCCAGCTTACATCAGTTTATTAGTAACACATGTTTCGCACAGAGACAAAGACCCACTGGCGTAGCAATATATATATATATATATATATATATATATATATATATATATATATATATATATATATATATATATATATATATATATATATTTACATATATATACATATATATGTGTGTGTGTGTGTGTGTAAGTCGCACATAAAAATATATAAAGGCGTCATTTCCTTCCCTGGCGAGCGCGTCACCGATGCCTCAGATAAAGGAAATGAATAGGATGCCGATTACATCCGGAAGGCAAATCCGTCCCAGGATTCCAGAGGAACGATCCTTCCAGCTTAAGCCTTATGGGTAATTTTGGATCCTTCTAGGCTTAAGGATATTTTTTATCAGGATTGTGCAACTTTTGAAGAAACAGAATACTTGCAACAACTGATTTATGTGCTCCATAATAACGACGGGGATTATTCTGGTAATTTTAGCGGTTTCTGATGAATATATATGTAATGTGGAAGGGTCAGAAATTATGTGAATCTGGCTTGCAATTTTGAGAATAATAAACCTCATTGCAATGTGAAGATGATAAAATTGCAACGTCTTAAATTTAAGTGAAATGTAAGGGAATGTGGAGCCCCTAAAAAATATTATGAATATTTGTTTATGCCGACCTATGGAGAAGATCTATGCTTAATATTTTGTGATATAAATTTATCAACATTCAATACCCATTTTATACAAAATACTCCTATTTACGAATAATAGGGATGACTTTGTTAGGCCAATTCACCCCAAGAAATTGTATGGGAAAGATAACAAGCTCAAATGGGATTGTAGAAAGACACAAAACGTAAAAACATTTTTTTAATGATAATTTAACGTTTTTAGAAGAACAAAAACGTAAGTTAGCCTTTTGATTTTTTAGAAGTAAAGTATCTTTCTCCCCTTAGACCTACACATATATTAAAAGAAATTACAAAATGGATTAATTGTATATAAACGTCCATAAGTTCACTAGATACAGCTTACGTATCAATTGTAGTAAAGTATAATTAAAAAATCATCATAATAATGATAATGTTAATGGTAATGATAATAAGGATAAGGATAAAAAATATCATCATAATGATAATATTAATGGTAATGATAGTGATGATGATAATAATGATATTGATAGAAAATCATTATATCAATAATAATGATAGAAAATCATCATAATGTTAATGGTAATGATAATGATAATAAGAATAAGGATAATGCTGATAATGATAATAATTAATTTCAATATCACGAGAAAATCTGTATGACATTATCTTACTTCATCAATAAAAAAATATTAATCTCAACCCAGATCTGTAAATATAATACAAAATGGACTCATTTTGCTGTGTAAAATATAATTTTAAAAAATCAGCCATACCACAAAATATAATTTTAAAAAATCAGCCATACCACAAAATATAATTTTAAAAAATCAGCCATACCACAAAATATAATTTTAAAAAATCAGTCATACCACAAAATATAATTTAAAAAATCAGTCATACCACAAAATATAATAAAAAAAAAATCAGTCATACCACAAAATATAATTTTAAAAAATCAGTCATACCACAAAATATAATAAAAATAATCAGTTATACCACAAAATATAATAAAAAAAAATCAGTCATACCACAAAATATAATAAAAAAAAAATCAGTCATACCACAAAATATAATTTAAAAAAATCAGTCATACCACAAAATATAATTTTAAAAAATCAGTCATACCACAAAATATAATAAAAATAATCAGTTATACCACAAAAAATAACGCTTTGGGGTGTATTATTGACGCGATAACTTCCCTCCAAGGTTAGAGGGTGATGAGCAAGCTAGGAATAAGTTGCAGATGGCAATATGTTGCAAAATCAGGAGACAGCACTTAAATCTAAC
>BOPN01003925.1:115000-117500 GCA_017312705.2 Penaeus japonicus | reverse complement strand
AAGTTTGATGATTTTATCATTGAAACACTTTCAAATCATTAAAAGTATTTGAGATATTGTTTGTCGCATATACAGTAAATGGACTTAGCAGGATAGGAGGGTGAAAGATGTATGAAATTTGTTTATTGTGATTTATATACGGTCATATTACTCGGGTCAATCATGTCGAGAGAGAGAGAGAGAGAGAGAGAGAGAGAGAGAGAGAGAGAGAGAGAGAGAGAGAGAGAGAGAGAGAGAGAAACGAAACACTTAGGATCCTTCGTAATGCTCCATGACTTTCGGTCTCAGCTTACATAGCTCCATTGTCTTTATCTTCCATTAAACTTTTATTTCATTTTCTTCTCGTAAACCTTCAGCCGCTGAAAATTCTTTCATGATCTCACTTTCATGGCACAGCAGCCGAGAAAATTTGATTCATTAAGAAGAAGTTGACCTTTTTTTTCCAGCGTTAATCGGTAAAGCGATGAGTGGCTCTGGAAGTTCTTGGGCTAATCTTACCTCTTAAACGAAGATCCTCGTTGCTATACTAAAATGTTCATGGCTGTGTTCATGCGTGCGCTGTGCATACACGCGGAGGCTGTATAGACAATATATGCACTAACGCATAAGACTTTTATATTGCATTTTGTAACGTAAAAAAAAAAAAAAAAAAAATCTGCTTATAAATATTTGTCCAAAGAGAGACGCGAAAGAAACAGATAAGAATTTCACACCTTCCCGGGACAATTTATTACGCAGAAGTCGTCGACAAAGATAGGAGAGTATCTTCGCCATGAGCCCAGCTGAGTCCGATCAAGAACACTGACCAATATTTACGGCGGCGTATCACGTGGTTTCACATAAAATATTCATGGATAAAAATTCCGGGCAGGAACTTTCCCACAGAAGCAAAATTTTTGATAATACCAGGATCACTTGTTTAACTTTTCAGCTTATGATGATGGAAGAGCACTAAGGATAGGCTGGGGATCATGTCTCACACACACACTGCTTGGCTCTGCCTCTGGTTTACCTCGTTTGTATTAGCTCGAGTGAAGAGGGATTTCTTACGAGGCCGACAACGCTCCTCGGAATCTTTCCTCGGTGTTTAAAAGTTCCAAGAATGATCAGTCCTCTCATGACGGATGGCTCCTTGTCCATTACCTGATCAAGACTGATGATAAGCAGCAAATTGGAAGCAGATCTCTTCGCAACTTGGAATAAATGAGGGAGGCGGGAAAATCATACACTTTTATTGGGTAACTACAAAGAGCGATATTGTAGGAAAGCCAACCTAACCCTCCATGATGTAGTAGGTCGTCTAAAGTTGTTCATTTTAGTGATGTCGGTCAATAACAGATGTTGTTGATGTCTATTAGGGTTAAGAACAGTTGAGCTAACGTTGGCCAGTGAGAGGCGCGACCTGGCGCGTGGGTGTTTGTTGCATATTTGATCAAATGCTAAATGACCTCGCTTGATAATCATGAATAGGATAAATTGTATAACAATAAAGATACTTGCATGAATATTCAGTAGACACATATGCAGAATATGAGAGATAGTGAGAGGATGATAGATATTAAAGTTAAATAAAGAAAGGGTGGGAGGAAGGGAGACAGAGTGAGACCAAGAAAGAGAAAGAGAAAGGAAGAGAGAGAGAAAGAGAGAGAGAGACTTTTGTGACAAATGGCAACACCTCAGGACAATACAAGAAAACAATTCTAATGCTCTCTCTCGCCCTTCCCCATCTTATCACAATATGAACCCCCACTCCTCTTTATCAAAATATAACTTCCTCCCCTTTCTTCTCCTTCCTTTCCCCACGCTACCGAAATGCCCCCCCCCCCCCGTCACATCTCATCAAGTAGGGTCCCTACCTCTCCTGTCCCATCTGAACCTTTCCCTTGTTACACCGTTGCCCCATCAAACCATACTTCCTACCCCTTCCTGTTGTCATGTGATCATTATCTATATCCCCTTCACCGCTCCTTCGATATTCGGTCCTATAACTTGCTTCCTAATCCCTTCCCTACCCAATCGAAATATAGTCCCTTCCCCTTCTCTCCCCTTCCCCATCTATCCCTTACCTCTTCTTATGTTTCTCTCCCTACCCACCTCTATAGGAACTCTTCCCCTCCTTTCCCCTATCTCCCTTCCCGTCTCGCGCCACCCACCCTCCCCCCACTCCCACCCAACCCCTATCGAAATTCTTCTCCACCTCTCTTATCACTATCCTCCACCCCCCCCTCCTTTCCCCTTTTCCTTCCTGCTTTTCTTTTCTCGCCAATTCCTCCTCTTCCGTCTTTTCCTTCAAACCCCTTCTTATCTCTCTTCCCATCCTCCCCCCCTTTCCTCTGTTTCCCCTATCTCTCCCTTTACTCCTATCTCTCTTCCCCTCACTCTCCCTTTTCCTTCTTTTTCCCTCCTCTTTCTGATCTCCCCTCCCTCCCATTCTGCCTTCCCCCACCCTTATCCCTATCCTTTCCCTCTTTCCCCCACACCCCCTTCCTCTCTTCTCCCT
>BOPN01003925.1:60000-65000 GCA_017312705.2 Penaeus japonicus | reverse complement strand
CAATTTACTGGGAGGTACTAGACCCAAACCCTTTACACAGACGATAATAACATTACATCACCTCCAGATAAAACTCGCCCGTATTCCCAAATCACATTTCCCTCGACTTTTATCGCTTCCTCCGAGACTATTGGTAAATAATCGACGGCAGAGACAAACAGTAAACATGTCGTTGAAAGACACCACATGACACTAACCTCCGCCCATGAAACCTAGCGTCTTCGCGAAGGACCGGTTAGCAAAAGCGATCTTCAACAACATGAGTATCTTGTAAACTAGTAGTTAATGCCTTCTCGGCTTTTATATATTCGGCGCAGAAACGCATATAAAGGGAGGATCAAAGGCGTCATGAAAGGGAGGCATCGCATGGCAGTCATGAAGAATGGCACTCTGATTTAACGTGGAAGATCGCTCAGGAACACACGAAGGCGGTTTTCATGTCAGTCATAAAAGGCAGTTGTCTGATCAATTGCTTGGGATTAAAAGGGAATGAGTTATCGTAGTAATGATAATAATAAGTGGAGTAATAATTATAATGATAATGTGGATGGGGATGATGGTGATGATGGTGATGGTGATGATGATGATGATGATGATGATAATTATAATGATGATGATGATGATGATGATGATAATTATAAGGATGATGGTGATGGTGATGATGATGATGATGATGATGATAATTATAATGATGATGATGATGATGATGATGATAGCGAAATTTATTATGATAATAATAATAATGGCAATGTTGATAGTGAATGTGATGATGATAATGATGATGATGACGACAAAAGGAATAAAAAGGATAATCAAAATGAACGAAAAAAATAAAGAACTAAATCATCACAGAGTGTCTAAAACGATCGCCCAAATCATCAATCCCATTTTATATCAACCTCTTCCATCTTCATTTCAATTTTACATTCCAAAACAAACAAACACACACACACACACACACACACACACACACACACACACACACATGAACACACACACACACACACACACACACACACACACACACACACACACACACACGTACACACACACACACACACACACACACACACACACGAACACACACACAAAGCGAGATTGCATTAGAAAGTCACCAGCACGGAGTTCCTCACAAGGACTATTGGAGGAGGGAAGCTGGTGGGAACATTCTCATCCCTGTGGCATTCCTAGGAAGTACAATTTGCTTCTCATTTGCTTTTCGGGATTCGGGAGAAGGGGGGATGGGAGGAGGGGGTGGGAGGGGGAGCTAGAGGTGGAGAGGAGGGGGAATGGGAGGGGGGGAGGGGGTGGGGAGGGGGAAGGGGGGTAGAGGTGGGGAAGAGGAGGGGATGGGAGGGGGGGATGGGAGGAGGGGGGAGGGGGTAGAGGGTGGGGAGAAGAGGAGGGGGGGATGGGAGGGGGAAGGGGGGTAGAGGTGGGGAAGAGGAGGGGGGGGGAGGGGAGGGGAGGGGGGAGGCGAGCATCCACCCCCGACCGGGCGAGACGACGACCACGGACGGGAAACGCCAATTGGCAGGCGGTGACTCATGTGGCTTGCGTCGGAGTGCGCTTTGCAACGCGGGGAAAGAGAAGGGGGAGGGGGAATGAGAGGGGGAGGAGGAAGAGGAGGGGGAATGGGAGGGGGAGGTGGGGGGTAGATGTGGAAGAGGAGGAGAAGGAAGGGGGAGGTGTGTGGGGGGGGGGTAGAGGTGGAAGAGGAGGAGAAAAGGGGGAAAAGGAGGGAAAGAAGGGTAAGGGGGAGGGATGGGAGGGAGGTGGGGGGATAGAGGTGGAAAAGCAAAAAGACAGGAATGATGATGAGGAGGAGGAGGAGGAAGAAAGTGAAGTGAAAGAGACTGAACAGAAGAAGAAAGGTAATGAAAAAAAGGAGAATGAGGATGGAAGGTGCGAAAAAAGAGAAAACAAAGGAGGAGGAAACATAGAAAAGAAGAAAGAGGAGGAGGGGAAGATAGAACAAATATAAGAGAAGGAAATAACCGAGGAAGAAAAAAAAAAAAAAGGGAGGAAAGAGAAATAAGGATCAGAAGTGGAAAAAGAAGTATGAGAACAATGTCAAGAGAGGATGAAGGTCTTTCCCTAAAGATATGATGTCCTTCAACGTCGCCATAGTTCTCAGAAATTGATGCAAGAAATTTCCCAGCCTTATCTTCTCTGCTACTACTGCTTCTAGCTTAGCAACAACAAAAACAAGAGCAATAATAACATTAACATTATTATTATTATTATTATTATTATTATCATTATTATTATTATTACTGCTGTTACTCTTAGTACCACCTATATACTGTTGTCATTATGATAATTTTGCCCGTTACTCTTTTGCTTTTTATCAGTGCACGAACTCCATATATCTGTTTATTGTAGTTACATTAATTAACAGTAACCGACAAGAAAATGCTACATTGGGTAATAATGTATACTTGTGTCAAGTTTATTTCTCTAATTTTCTTGTTTTGATTCTGAAGGAAGAAACTTATGGCACATAAAACAGATACATATGAGGATGGAGACATAGATAGATAAATAGATAAACAGATAAGTGGATAAATAAATAGGTAGATACAGATAGATGAACAGACAGATAGATAGATATGCAGACAGATAGACAACTTGATAAACCTATAAAAAGACATTACTTATACTGACACACACACACACATGGATAGATAAACGAATAAATACAGATAAGTCACATAAGATAAACAGACACAAAGACTAATAAATAAACATACCAAACCACCTGAATAGAAAAAAAAAAAAAAAAAATCTGTTTGACATCTTGCGTGTCCGGTTTGAGAGAGCGTCCGTTATTGTCCTATTCCTCGATCTTTTGTGCAGGAGGGAGTACGGGAGAGCCGCTGTGATGAGACCGGCGCTCTTGGGAATGAAACTTGGTTACCGCTGAAGGGGAAAAAGGGGGGAAAGGGGGAAAGAGGGGGGGGAGGGCAGGGAAGGCAGGGAAAAAATTGTGTCAAATTGAATCGACACGATGAGTGATGCGGATCGGGTGCTTTTTGCCGAGTTCTGTTGTTGTTGTTGTTGTTGTTATTGTTGTTGTTTGTTTGTTTTATTATCATTGTTGTTATTGTTATTATTCTTGTGATCATGGATGGCATTTTTATTATTAGCAATATCATTTTTGTTATTATCATAATTGTTTTATCATCATTATCATTATCATCATGAATAACATCATTATTGTCATTATAACTTGAATCAAGACTATCACCATTACTATAATACAACTATTATCATCATTTCTATCACTAACATTATATTGTATTGATCCGTATAGAGGAAGGCGGGAGTAATAATCCTCTCTTTAATCATAACCATATTCACTCTCCCTATTACTCCTATAATCCTATTTCTTACACCCCCCCCCCCCCCTGCAACACCTGCAATAGCCCTACAATTCTTTCATTCTTGCACCCAGTTACATTTGCATTAATATCTAACATGCGTTTCGGATTTCTCGAATATAATGCCGATTTCAACGGGCTTGCACCACAACCAGATGAGATTATGATGAGCGTCATATCATGTTATGGCTCTTGTCATGAATCATTACACTGGGGTATTCGTTACATGGATATATTGTATGATAAATCATATTCTAAAGAGTATGATGTTAGAATGGTAGGTATGGTTAGTTACATTGTATGTTTTGGTGTGTTTGCAATACAATGATATCGGATGCATGGATAATGATATGCAAATGAGTATGACCGCATGCTCAATAATAAAGATTAAGTCTCTATGTTTCATACACACACACACACACACACACACAAACACAATTTGCAATGATATTCAATGTTTAGCTTGAAGTAGGAAAAAAAAACTAATTACAACAATCTATGTTATGAATTTTTAAAAAATCAAGAAAATTCAGCAATACCCATATCGGATATTACCACCAATCTTAACATTAAAGATATTCACTACACAATATTCAACTCAATATTCAAGAAATGATAGAACTGAGGAAACTGGAATGAATTCCTGTTCTCTCAGTTCTATCTTTTCTTCCTTCCTTACTTCTCTCCTCGAAAAGAGCAGAGATAGATAGATAAATAGATAGAGAGATAGAAAGACAGAGAGAGAGAAAGAGGAAGATAGATAGAGATAGAAGAAAGAGAGAGAAAGAGATAGAAAGAAGAAAAAGATAGATAGATAGATAAAGAAGAGAGAGAGAGAGAGAGAGAGAGAGAGAGAGAGAGAGAGAGAGAGAGAGAGAGAGAGAGAGAGAGAGAGAGTGAAGAATCGAAGAGAAGGGGTGAAGGTAGACGCTATGACATCTCCCCTCCTCCCGCCCTCCCTTCTCCCTCTCCCGTGCATCTCTTCTTCCGCCTCAATTGATTATCTGCAAAGGGTAGGCATCAAAGTGAAGAGAGGGAGGGGGAGGGATGGAAAACGACATACATACCCGTGCAAATCTGCTGCACACACACACACACACACACACACACACACACACACAGACACAAACACATACAGACACACTCACACAGACACACACACAGACACACACACACACACACACACACACACACACATGAACAGACACTCATGTAGGCATATATGCATCCCTTCTTCCTTCTCTCCAACTTTCTTCTTTTTCTTTCTTATTTTCCTCCCATTCTCCCTTTTGGACTCTTTCTCTCTCCTGCTCTTGCTCCTACGCTCTCTCTCTCTCTCTCTCTCTCTCTCTCTCTCTCTCTCTCTCTCTCTCTCTCTCTCTCTCTCTCTCTCTCTCTCTCTCTCTCTCTCTCTCTCTCTCTCTCTCTCTCTCTCTCTCTCTCTCTCTCTCTCTCTCTCTCTCTCTCTGTATCTATCTATCTATCTATATATCTATCTATTTTTCTCAATACATATCTTACTTTCTCTCTCTCTCGCCTTCATTTAAAACACATACAAGTGAGTGGGTGTATATATATATGTATATATATATATATATATATATATATATATATATA
>BOPN01003925.1:22500-30000 GCA_017312705.2 Penaeus japonicus | reverse complement strand
TAGATGGGGATTAGAGAGAGATGGAAGGAAGGGGGAGAGGAAGGGAGGGGGAGAGGAGGGGTAGGAGGAAGGAGAAGGGAGAAGGCAGATGGGGGTTAGAGAGAGATGGAATAAGGGAATCCTATCATGGGATGTGTCCGCGGTGTGAGACGAAGATAGGAGAATGGACATATGAGAAAGAGGTGCAAGAGAGAGGTGAGAATGAGAGAAGGAGAAGCAAAAGGGAAGAGAGGAATGCATAGGGAAAGATAGGGGGGAATCTATGAAACTGTGCAGGTGTTTGTGTGTGTTTGTGTGTGTTTGTGTGTGTGTGTGTGTGTGTGTGTGTGTGTGTGTGTGTGTGTGTGTGTGTGTGTGTGTGTGTGTGTGTGTGTGTGTGTGTGTGTGTGCTTGTGCTTGTGCTTGTGTTTGTGTTTGTGTTTGTGTTTGTGTTTGTGTGTGTGTATGTGTGTGTGTATGTGTGTGTAGTTGTGTGTTTAAGTGTGTGTGGATGTGTGTATGTGCATAGAGAAAGGAGAGGTGTATTCATAGCCAAAATAACGCATGGAATTCCAGTTACCGACACAGATCAGAGCCACAGAGCACAAACAAACAAAAATCCAACAGAATCTATGCCTAAGTCAGAGGCAAGAGAAAATACAATGTAACAACATAAGAAGTCAGAAGCAAAGAGAAAGACATGGAAGGGGAAAGAAGGGACGAAAATAAATAGGTATAAAAAATAGAGGCAGACAGAGTAATTGATATATAGATATACTGATAATCAGATAGAAAAACTGACAGACAGAGATAGATATAAACAGATCAATAGGCATAGAAAGAACGAAAGAGCGAAATTGAGTGAGGGAAAGGGTGAAAAAGAAAACAAATGGAAAGATGGAATTGAAAAAAAAATGTAAATTATGTAAAATGAAGGAGAAAGAGAAAAGGAAAGAAGAGAAGAAACATCGAAATATCAAGATTGATTGAGAGATAAAGGGATAGATCGATAGATAGATATATGGATAGACAGACAGAGAGAACGAAAGAAAGAGCGAGCGAGCGAGCGAGAGAAAGAGAGAAGAGAGAGAGAGAGAGAGAGAGAGAGAGAGAGAGAGAGAGAGAGAGAGAGAGAGAGAGAGAGAGAGAGAGAGAGAGAGAGAGAGAGAGACAAAGAAGAAAGAAAGCAAAAAAGCAAAAAAAGAAAGGAAGAACGAAAAAGAAGAGACCCAAACAATAGACGAGAGAGAATAACAGAGGAGATAGCTCTAGTAAACAACTGGTGGGCGTATATTCTCCACGTCTGATCCAGTTTCCTAACCTGGGCTGGCCGTTCCCCTGGGGCCGCGCAAATGTTTTGGCCTCCGAGGTGTTGGCTGGCGAGAGACGGGCGGTCGAAACAAAGCGAAGAGATGGCAAGGGAGGGCAGAGGGAGAGGGAGGGAGAGGAAGGAGGTGAGGAAGGAGAAGGGGCGGGTTTGAAGGAGGAAAAGGAGGAGGAGGAGGAGGAATAAGAGGAGGAAGAGGAGGAGGAGGAGGAGGAGGAGGAGGAGGAGGAGGAGGAGGAGGAGGAGGAGGAGGAGGAGGAGGAGGAGGAGGAGGAGGAGGAGGAGGGGGAGGAGGAGGTAGACAAGTCTGTTTGTACCTTTGTCTGTAGATATTTATAACAAAGAATGCTCCGTCTATTAAGCCGTCTTCTGTGCATTGTGGTGTCAGCGTTTTGTTGTATTTTTTATTCAAGTAGCTACTTTCAGACACAATGAGGATTTTACGGAAACACACACACACACACACACACACACACACACACACACACACATACACACACACACACACACACACACACACACACACACACACACACACACACACACACACACACACACACACACACACACACACACACACACACACACACACACACACACGCAAATAATACACACGCACGCTTATGTACATATGCATGGCACACAGACATTGTCCAATTAACATACTTCCCTGCCGTTTGATACAGAAGCCCTCATGACCCGTATCAGCAATTACGTCATGATTCATCTTCCCTTCCCGTCCCTCCTAGTCCTATAGTCCCTAGTCCGCGATATTTATGCCTTGGTGAGAAGGGGAGGGAGACTGTGTTTGTTTGTATATTTTTCGTAATTGTTTTCTTTATTTTTTATTTTTTTGCATGTGTTTATATAATTCCGTCTCTATGTATATTTCTATGTGTGTTTTGTAATTCGTTATGTATCTGTATACATATACTTATGTGTGTCTGTTTGCTTGTTTATTCGCGTGTGTGTCTTTGAATGAGTGCGCATGTTGTCAGCGGAGGGTTTGTGAAGTCTGGAAATCCGACCGCAGTTTCCGAGACAATGGCCGCCCATGTCATCAAGGCTCCATTTCTATCTTATTTTTCCCGGAAGCTTGAGTACGCATCTCCATCCACGTAATTCTCTGCTTCTAGTGACTAAGGACACAGAGACAGGGTTTTTCTAGTTCTGGATCTACCTACTTTTAATGTCGTTTTTTTGTCTCTTTTTTCTTGTTTTTGTTTTTGTTTTTTGTTCTCGCTGTGGTGGCGGGTCGTTTTTCTAACTCTATGGATTATGCTCAATTATCTGTCGCAATTATTATCATTATCATAATTTTACTTTTATCATTATTATCTTTCTAATCATCATCATCAGCATTATCATTTATATGATCATTACAAGCAATATTATTATTAATATTGTTATCATTTCTATTATCATAATCACCACCATCATTCTTATCAAAATCATTATTATTGTCATTGTTATCATTATTACAATCATCATTGCTTTCTTTATCATTACCATTATTGTTATAATTTTCATTATCATTACTGTTATTATAATTTCCAATTTAGTACCATCATTATGATAACAATAATTATTATCATGATCATTATCAACATCATCATCATCATCATCATCATAATGATCATAACTATTCTTATTTATCTCATCTTTTCAAGAATACACACGCAAGGAAGCAAGCAACGACTCAATCACACACATACAAACCTCTAACGCAAACACCCACGCACACATACCCACAAAGCTGCATAGATTCCCCTTATCCACCCCTACGCATTCCTCTATTCCCTTTTGCTTCTCCCTTTTTCATCCTCGTCTCTCTCTCTCTCTCTCTCTCTCTCTCTCTCTCTCTCTCTCTCTCTCTCTCTCTCTCTCTCTCTCTCTCTCTCTCTCTCGTACTTCTATCTCATTTGTCTGTTGTCCCATCCTCGCTTTACACCGCGGACATATCCCATGGACCGATCTGACAGGCTTCCCTTACTCCTCTGTTGGTGTCAGGAGGAAGGGAAGGAGGAAGGAGAGGGGTGAAGGAATGGAGAGGGGAAGGGAGGGGGGAAGGAGAGGGGGAAGGAAGGGAGGGAGGAAGGAGAGGGGTGAAGGAAGGGAGGGGGGAAGGAGAGGGGTGAAGGAAGGGAGGGAGGAAGGAGAGATGGAAGGAAGGGGGGGAGGGGTTGGGGAGGGGGGAGAGGAAGGGAGGGAGGAAGGAGAGATGGAAGGAAGGGGTGGGGGGGGGGAGGGGGGAGAGGAAGGGAGGGAGGAAGGAGAGATGGAAGGAAGGGGGAGGTGGGGAGGGGGGAGAGGAAGGGACGGGGAGAGGTGGGAAGGGGGGAGAAGAAGGGAGGGAGGAAGGAGAAGGGAGAAGGCAGATGGGGATTAAATAGAGATGGAAGGAAGGGGGAGGTAGGGAGGGGGGAGAGGAAGGGACGGGGAGAGGTGGGAAGGGGGGAGAAGAAGGGAGGGGGAGAATAGGGGTGGGAGGAAGGAGAAGGGAGAAGGCAGATGGGGATTAGAGAGAGATGGAAGGAAGGGAGAGGGGGGAGAGGTGGGGAGGGGGGAGAGGAAGGAAGGGAAAGGTGGGGAGTAGTGAGAGGAAGGGAGGAGGAGAGGAGGGGTGGGAGGAAGAAGAAGGGAGAAGGCAGATGGGGATTAGAGAGAGATGGAAGGAAGGGGGAGGTGGGGAGGGGGGGAGAGGAAGGGAGGGGGGAGAGGAAGGGACGGGGAGAGGTGGGAAGGGGGGAGAAGAAGGGAGGGGGAGAGGAAGGGAGGGGGAGAGTAGGGGTGGGAGGAAGGAGAAGGGAGAAGGCAGATGGGGATTAGAGAGAGATGGAAGGAAGGGAGAGGGGGGAGAGGTGGGGAGGGGGGAGAGGAAGGAAGGGAAAGGTGGGGAGAAGTGAGAGGAAGGAAGGGAAAGGTGGGGAGTATTGAGAGGAAGGGAGGAGGAGAGGAGGGGTGGGAGGAAGAAGAAGGGAGAAGGCAGATGGGGATTAGAGAGAGATGGAAGGAAGGGGGAGGTGGTGAGGGGGGGAGAGGAAGGGAGGGGGGAGAAGTGAGGAGGGGGAGGGGGGAGAGGAGGGGTGGGAAGAAGGAGAGGGGAGAAGGTAGATGGGGGTTAGAGAGAGATGGAAGGAAGGGATAGGCGGGGGGACGGGGATGGAGGGAGAAGGGGATCAGAGGGAGGAGAGGGGTAAAACCTCCCCTCCCCCTCCTCTCCCCTCCTCCCCCCAGACGCCAACAGCGGAATAAGGGAATCCTATCATGGGATGTGTCCGCGATGTGAGACGAGGATAGGAGAACGGACATATGAGAAAGAGGTGCAAGAGAGAGACAAGAATGATAGAGGGAGGAGCAAAAGAGAAGAGAGGAATGCATAGGGAAAGATAGGGGGAATCTGTGAAACTGTGCAGTAAGTCTGTGCAGGTGTTTGTGTTTGTTTGTGTGTGTGTGTGTGTGTGTGTGTGTGTGTGTGTGTGTGTGTGTGTGTGTGTGTGTGTGTGTGTGTGTGTGTGTGTGTGTGTGTGTGTGTGTGTGTGTCTGTGTGTGTGTCTATGTGTGTGTGTATGTGTACGTGTATGTGTGTGTAGTTGTGTGTTTAAGTGTGTGTGGATGTGTGTATGTGCATAGAGAAAGGAGAGGTGTATTCATAGCCAAAATAACGCATGGAATTCCAGTTACCGACACAGATCAGAGCCACAGCGCACAAACAAACCCAAAGATCCAACAGAATCTATGCCTAAGTCAGAGGCAAGAGAAAGGGAAATACAATAACAATATGAAAGTCAGAAGCAAAGAGAAAGACATGGAAGGGGAAAGAAGGGACGAAAATAAATAGGTATAAAAAATAGAGGCAGACAGAGTAATTGATATATAGATATACTGATAGTCAGATAGAAAAACTGACAGACAGAGATAGATATAAACAGATCAATAGGCATAGAAAGAACGAAAGAGCGAAATTGAGTGAGGGAAAGGGCGAAAAAGAAAACAAATGGAAAGATAGAATTGAAAAAAAATGTAAATTATGTAAAATGAAGGAGAAAGAGAAAAGGAAAGAAGAGAAGAAACAATGAAATATCAAGATTGATTGAGAGATAAAGGGATAGATCGATAGATAGATATATGGATAGACAGACAGAGAGAACGAAAGAAAGAGCGAGCGAGCGAGCGAGAGAAAGAGAGAGAGAGAGAGAGAGAGAGAGAGAGAGAGAGAGAGAGAGAGAGAGAGAGAGAGAGAGAGAGAGAGAGAGAGAGAGAGAGAGAGAGAGAGAGAGAGAGAGAGAGAGAGAGAGAGAGAGAGAGAGAGAGAGAGAGAGAGAGAGAGAGAGAGAGAGAGAGAGAGAGAGAGAGAGAGAGAGAGAGACAAAGAAGAAAGAAAAGAAAAAAAAAAAAAAAAAAAAAAAAAGAAAAGAAAGGAAGAACGAAAAAGAGAGAAAGAGACCCAGAAAGCAATGAGCGAGAGAGGACCAGCAGAGAGGAGATAGCTCTAGTAAACAACTGGTGGGCGTATATTCTCCACGTCTGATCCAGTTTCCTAACCTGGGCTGGCCGTTCCCCTGGGGCCGCGCAAATGTTTTGGCCTCCGAGGTGTTGGCTGGCGAGAGACGGCCGGTCGAAACAAAGCGAAGAGATGGCAAGGGAGGGCAGAGGGAGAGGGACAGGGAGGGAGAGGAAGGAGGTGAGGAAGGAGAAGGGGCGGGTTTGAAGGAGGAAAAGGAGGAGGAGGAGGAGGAATAAGAGGAGGAAGAGGAGGAGGAGGAGGAATAGGAGGAGAAGGAGGAGGAGGAGGATGGGGAGAAGGAGGAATAGGAGGAGGAGGAGGAGAAGGAGGAGGAAGAGGAGGAAAAGGAGGAGGAGGAGGAAGAGGAGGAGGAAGAGGAGGAAGAGGAGGAGGAGGAGGAGGAGGAGGAGGGAGGGGGTGGAGAAAGAGGGGTTTAGAAGGAGGAGGAATGAGGGGAAAGGGGGAAGAGATGGTGAGGAGGGAGAGGCAGGAGGGGGAGGGAAAGGAGAGGGTGAGGAGGAAGAGGAGATGGAGGAGGAAAAGGAGTGGTTTAGGAGGAGGAGGAGGAGGAGGAGGAGGAAGTGGTGGTGAAGAAGAGGGAGAGGGAGGGGAATGAGAAGGAAGAAGAGGAATGAGGGAAAGAGTAGTGGTGGGAGAAGGAGGTGAATGAGACACGGCAAAGAGATGATAAGGGAGTAGTCGTAGGAGGAGGAGGTGGATGAGAAGGAAGAAGAGAAGGAAGAGGAGGAAAAGGAAGAGGAGGAAGAAAGAGGAAGAAGAAGAGGAGGAGGAAGAGAAAGGGGAGGAGGAGGAGGAGGAGGAGGAGGAGAGGGAGACAAGTTTATTTGCATCTTTGTCTGTAGATATTTATAACAAAGAATGCTCCGTCTATTAAGCCGTCTTCTGTGTATTGTGGTGTCAGCGTTTTGTTGTATTTTTGATTCAAGTAGCTATTCTAGACACAATGAGGATTTTACGGAAACACACACACACACACACACACACACACACACACACACACACACACACACACACACACACACACACACACACACACACACACACACTCATATCACACAAATGAGTATTGCTTTAAACTGTTCACTCATAAGGACACACACAAAGCCATACAGACGCCCCCCCGCAGACACTCACAAACACAAACACACACACACACACACACACACACACACACACACACACACACACACACACACACACACACACACACACACACACACACACACACGCAAACAATACACACACGCACGCTTATGTACATATGCATGGCGCAAGCACAGACTGTTGTCCAATTAACATACTTCCCTGCCGTTTGATACAGAAGCCCTCATGACCCGTATCAGCAATTACGTCATGATTCATCTTCCCTTCCCGTCCCTCCCTAGTCCCTAGTCCCTAGTCCGCGATATTTATGCCTTGGTGAGAAGGGGAGGGAGACTGTGTTTGTTTGTATATTTTTCGTAATTGTTTTCTTTATTTATTTATTTTTTTTTTGCATGTGTTTATATAATTCCGTCTCTATGTATATTTCTATGTGTTATGTAATTCGTTATGTATCTGTATACATATACTTATGTGTGTCTGTTTGCTTGTTTACTCGCGTGTGAGTCTTTGAATAAGTGCGCATGTTGTCAGCGGAGGTTTGTGAAATTTTGAAATCCGACCG